>JASDQU011246551.1:0-25827 GCA_032191745.1 Picea mariana | reverse complement strand
AAATTGATAAATGGTTAAAGATTATTAAGTAAGATTTAATTAAGGGATAATTGCAGTTAACAAAATAATAAATTAACTGCTGACCACATTTAATGACCTGAGAATTACAATTTAAAAGATCAATGAAAATGTTATAAAATGGTGGCGTATGCAGGGCGAGGAGCCCAGAAATCCCGAGATGATAAAAAAATATTAATGGAGGGATGAAGGATGGAGGACGGGGGGTGGTTGTGGAGTAATTGCGTGAGTCGGCAGGGAAGAATAAGGGACGGGAAGAGGGGGATGTGCGCACCATTTGACGGGGATGGATGTTGCGGACTATATTGCTGAGTCAGCTGTATTGGCCGAGAACCATTGCGTATTGCCGTGAGCAAAATTTCTATGCACTGTGGTATTTGCTGTGCACTATGGTATTGGCTGTGAGCCTGTTGTATTCTCTGTGGACTGTTGGCTTGTTGTGAGCAAGGAACAGAGTGTTCTAGACTGTGGCTTGATCAGGGGAGGCACTGGGTTGCTGGAGGTTTTGGGCACGGAGGGCCAGGATATCCGTAGATATCCTGGAGCTAGGTAGTTTTCCTAGTTGGCAGGGAGGTCAGTAGTTTTGGGCAGTTATTTTCCTATTTGTGGCAGGGTTGATCTGTGTAGCAAGGAGCAGAAAGGCAACAACAAAGAAAAGAGGCAACATAATTTAGCATCAGATCAAGGTACTTGTTAAGATATGTATTTATTTCATATTGTACATCATTTAGTATTTATTGATAAATCTAGTTATTCAAGTTGTTGTTATAAAAGTCAATATTATGTTATGAAGTTTTGTTTCAGTTTACTTTCTTCAGATCACTGGGAGAAGTGACAACTGTCAAATTGGATGTCCACATATATAGGCCATTGGATCAAATCCTAGAGAGGAGGAGAAGCATGTAATGTCCCTCGACCACCCATGCCGGGGAAAATGCCACCCACTCAAAACCATTTTTTTCTGAAAACTGACTATAACACACCCAACCACCAAGGCTGGTCATGCTACCTGAAACTATCATGCTCTGATATACATATATATATCTAATGAAATTTTAAACATACATAAACAATATGTTCATACACATATTCATGAAGAAGCAATAGTAATACATACATTCAATAAACACAAGTAATTCAGATAACGTTATAAGACATGTACAAGATACAAAACATACAATTAACATAGAATTGGTACTTATATTTTTATGATAAGACCACTGACTATGTGTAGACCTTCCACGAACCTCCCATACTTATACCATGTTTCTCCAAGCTATCAGTAGTGGGTCACCCCCGAGATGGGACTAAAATCCACCCAGGGAAAGGAAATCCTAGGCTACATCGAGGCTATGGAAAGCGTCACAATGAAATAGGAAGGATTCCATCCAAGGTGCCTACTTATTCCCGTCGCTCATAGACTCTCATTCCCCACATGCATGTCCCACCCTGGGAATATACACATTCATTGTTCCACAATCCATTTCCTCCTCCACTTCCCTTCCAGGGCTTCAACAACAGGTCGGATCAAGAATTCTCGGATCTTTGTAACTGCTACTAGACTCCCTCTAGGAGAAATAACTTCACTAACAATCTCTCTCTCTCATTGAGAGAGTTGATCATAGGCCTGACAACCTACTTCTTCAACCATGGGCCTGACACCCCACCTCTTGAAACCACAGTAGCAAAAATAGGGTAAGGAAAGGGATGACTCAACAAATTACAGAGGTTCATGATGACATACGTTCAACAATGGAGGAAATGGCTATAGCTGCATGCCTACTTAGTGCGTGTGTGAAATGGAAAAGGGATGGAAAGAATCTTGAGAATGAAATCATGGGGAGATATGGCAAGAAATGGTCATAATGTTGATAATGTTGAGAGCAAGAAAGGTGAGAGCCAGAATGGTGAGCACCAACATCGCGAGAGAGCCCCCACAAAGATTGAATTCCCCCTCATAAATTTGCATGCATCCTAGATGATACTTGGCTCTCCAGGATCTTGTTCCTCTCCACTTGGAGTTTTGTTCCTTTCCCCAAAGAAAATTAGCATAACTAGGTTTATTTCCCCAAACTTTAGTAATTAAGGAAATACATTATAATATTCCATTGGGTTAAGCCCTCAATCTTATCCCCTCTTTCCTAGCCTCTCAACCCCCCTCCCTTTCCATTCCTAGTGGAGCTTAGTCTTCCATAACTCTTTCTTTGTGGTTTGTCTACACACAACGATGTATTTTTATTAATAATCTGCATAATTACACATATAAAAATAGGTGCACTAGCCTTAGCATCTAGGATCTCTATCCTAATAACATATAAGCCTCCCAGCTTATAAATACTTGGATCACCAACCTATAATCTTCAATAATCATTATTACAATTCAACAGTGCTCGAACTTGGGGTATTACAATTCCCTCCCCTTATTTTTTCACTATCCTCAGTGCAACTCATTTACATAACATCAACAAGATTTTCAAAATCTTCAAAAAGATGCAGGTATTCTTCCTGCATAGAATCTTCATGCTCCCAACTTGCGTCCTCAGGACCGTACCAAGTCTATTGGACCTTTACAATCCCTATGGATCAATTCTAGAGCCATTTGATTTTATGTTCCAGAATGCATATCGGATGCACTTGAAAAGTGATTTCTAGCTCCACCTGGATCACATTCCAATCAATAACATGATTAACATTGTGTATATATTTCTTAATCAGTGATACATGGAATACATTATGTATAGACATATATGCATGTAATGAAAATATGTAAGCTACTGGTCCAATCCTCTCTAGGATTTCAAATGGCCCACAATATGTGGCTGCAAACTTGGAACAGTTTCCCAACTTCAGGGAACTTATCTTGGCCTTCACCTTCAAGAAAATATGAGTACCCACTTTAAATTCCCTGTGAGTTTTGTACTTGTCAACATAGATTGTTTTCTTGTCTTGGGAAGCCTTTAAATTCTATTTAGTCTTGAACATTTTATGTTCCATTTCTCTGAACAACTCTAGCCCAACTACTACTCTATTAGTTGGGTTGTCCCAACTTACTGGTGTGTTTCATTTTCAGCCATAAAGTGCCTCAAATGAGATCATCTTCAATGCTGCTTAATACCCATTTTTGTAGGAAAATTCCACCAAGTGTAGATAATATTCCCATTTAGATTGTTTTCCCATAACATACATCCTTAGCATATCCTCAATCACTTGGTTCACCCTTTCTATTTTCCCATCAAACTTGGGATGATAACTTGTGTTGAAGTTCAGATTTGTTCTGAACCCCTTGAATAATCCCTTCCAAAAATTTGAGTTAAACTTTGGGTCTCGATCAGACACATTTGTCTTGGGTATGCCATGCAAGTGTGCTACTTCCCTCATATAAATATCAACAACATTACTTTCCTTGTGAGTAACTATCATATGAATGAAATGGGCAGCTTTAGTAAGATTTTCCACCACCACCATGATAGCATCATGTTGCTTGCTTGTTCTAGGCGATTTTGTGGTGAAATCCATTTTCACCACTTCCCACTTCCACTCAGAAATGAGTAATGGCTGCAGCAACCGAGCTGGGTGTCTATGCTCAGCCTTGAGCCTTTGAAAATCCAAGCATTTAGTGATGTATTCAACAATATCCCTCTTCATGCGTAGCCAATAATATTGGCTCTTGATTACTGCAACTGTTTTCTAATATCCTGGGTGCCTAGCATAAGGTACATTATTCATCTCTTTTAAAATCATACTCCTCAATTCAAGAGAATTGGGTACATAAATCTTGTTCCTGTACAAGAGAATTCCATCATTCCCCAGTTCATAATCTTCAAATTTCTATTGCATTATTCTTTGTTGTCATTTTGTTACCAACTCCACGCACTGCAAATCTACTTTTGCAGCCTCAGGAATTATTCCTTTAATATTATTTTGATACATGTTAATGGATGTAGCATGCAGTTCATGCACTCTCATGATGAGTGCATAAACCACCTTGTTCTCTTTTTCTTTGATGTGCTTGATATCAAAGTCATACTCACAGAGGAATTCCAACTATCTACTCTTCTTGGAATTTAAAGTTGGCTGATCAAACAAATATTTCAGACCATTATGGTATGTTCTCATCTCAAACCTATTTCCCATGAGGTAGTGCCTCTGCTTCTTAAAGTCATGTACTATGGATGCCAACTCTAGATCGTGAGTGGCACAGATACTTTCATGCTACAATTTTTTGGATTCAAAACATATCACAAACCCATTCTAATTGAGGACCCCACCAAGTCCTTTTTTGCCTGCATAAGTGAAAACCATAAAATCTTCATTCGGGTCAGTAATCCTCATAATTGGAGCACTAGTTAACAACTTCTTCAATTGTTGGAAGATCTTTTCACATTCTTTTTTCCATTAAAACTTCACCCCCTTCTTTTGCAAGGAAGTGATTGGGTGAGGAATCCTCAAAAGCCATGTAATGAATATTCTGTAGTAGCCATGTAGACCCATGAAGGATCTGACTTCTGTCACATTCTTAGTTGTTTTCCACCCTTTAATGGCTTCAATATTTTCACCGTCTACTGTTATCCCTTATTAGGATATTATATGCCCCAAATAGTGAATTCGATTTTGATAAAATGAGCACTTACTCAATTTGGAATATAGTTGGTGCTTTCTTAGCACCTGTAACACCATCCTCAAGTGATATTTATGCTCTTCTTAGGTCTTGGAATATACAAGGATTTCATCCAGAAAGACAATGACAAACTTGTCTAAATATTCCTTTAAAACACCATTCGTTAAGCACATAAACACAGCTGGTGCATTTGATAATCCGAAAGGTAACACTGTGAACTCATAATGACCTTACCTTGTTATGAAGGTGGTCTTGACGATGTCTTCATATTTGATCCTCAATTGATGGTAGCCTGACCTGCTATCAATCGTTGATAATATCCTCGCATCCTTTAACTGATCAAACAAGTCAACAATCCTTGGTAAAGGATACTTGTTATTTATAGTCCCTTTAATTGTCTAAAGTCAATGCACAATCTCAATGTCCCATCTTTTTTATTTGCAAATAAGAATGGGGCACCCCAAGGTGACACACTTGGTCATATAATCCCCTTCTTTAGAATATATTCAAGCTATATTTTCAACTCCTTCATCTCTGGTTGTACTCATTCTGTAGGGAGTCTTTGATACTATAGCTTCCCCAAGAATCAAATTTATAGAGAAATCAATATCTCTCTTTCGGGGTAGTCTTGGTATCTCCTTGAACACATCCAAAAAATATTTCAGGACTGAGTGATCCTCCATATTTGGCACCTTATCCTTAAGTGCCTCTTCCATATGGGCTGAAAATATTTGGCATCCCTTCCTGTAACACTTCTTTAGCTGCATTGTTGAGATTTATCGGACAATAACTACCCTAGGAATTCCTTGGACTATTCTTGGGTTCCCTTCCTCATCCAAGCAAGTAAATGCCTTGTTATGACAGTCTAAGAAAGCATGGTGTTGGTCCAACCAATCCATACCAATTATACATTCATATGAACCCAATGGAAATATGTTCAAATGTGCCTTGGTACTTATCCCATTCATGTCCACTGGAATTGATTTAACCAACTCAATAGCGTTTCTCTTGGATCCTCTAGCCAAATGTAGCAGCCAGGATTTCTCATGCTTTCTTCTTGGAAAAATAAATCTTTCCACTACCTTAGGATCTATATAGTTATGACTATCTCCTGAATCTATTAAAATAGTAAAGGCATGGTTATTGATCATACCTTCTACTTCAATCATGTGTGATTGAAACTTTGCTTGATTATTGTCCAAGGCTACATAGATCCTAGGTACACTTCTTCCCATGTCCTCCACTTTTTCTGCTTGTTGTACATTGTGGATAGCTCTCACTTTTTTACTTTTGTGAGGACAATTCCTATACTTATGGTATCCTTTACAACCCAAACATTGAATAGGGGCATGCCTTGGCCTTTTCCCACCTACCTCAACCATTTTTTCTCTCTAAAAGATGGTTTTTCTTGAGGACTATTTTTGAAAAAGGGTGGCTTGTTCCCGTTCTACCTCTGTTCCTTATTAAACTTCTTCTTTTCTTCCCAAGCCTTCTAGAACATAGGCTTTCCTTTTTTTTGATCACATAAGCACTTTTCTCTCCTTATGGTTTCCTCCAAGGTCTTGGGATCATCATATTGGATTTTATCACTGATGAAAGATGGCAGCCCGGTCAGTTACCTATGAATATTCATTGTATCATCATTGACGAGGGAGACATACTTCAACAATTCTAGAAATATCCTTTCATATTCATCAATAGTCATGTTGCGTAGTTTGAGCTCCCAAAACTCTTTCATCTTTTTGTCATAATACCTCTTGGTTAATTATTTCTTCTCAAAATGCTTCTTGAATTCCTTCCAAGTCACATTTCTCTCTAATGTGTTGCACTTACACAAGTTGATCCCACAACATGGATGTCTTTCCCTTCAGCTAATAAATAACAATTATTCCTTCTTCATGAGAAGAATAGTTGTGCAATTGGAAGTATCTTTTCATTCCCAACAACCATGTTTCGACATATTCATCTTTCTTGTGCTCTTCATCTTTCTTGTGCTCTCCATCTTTTTGAATGTTTTTTTCCATTCATGTCCCTCTCTCATCCTTATCTGATGATAACCACTCTTCAAGTCTATTTTGGAAAAATAACTAGCTGATGGTTATCTTGTTGATGGCTCTAGAATCTGTGCACATTCTCCTTCGTTAACCATAGATCAAGGTTCATATTGTGAGCCGTTGATCCCCGGATATGTTTGGCTATTCGTGAATTCGACATTTAGGAGGATTGTTGTGCATTGTAGTTATAACTCTTGAATCCTGGAGCTATGAAGTGTCGGAGTTCCTATTGGTTAAAGATTTTATCACATGGTTTTCACCCAAGGTCACATGGATTTTTCTGCTGACATGATAAGAACCTCCTGCACACAAATTTTCACATAGGGAAAAGAGAAAAGGCATGTGGTAGAGTATTTTGAGGGTTCAACAAGAGCCCGAGAGATAATTCATCTCCCTTAAGTGAATGATCCTAGACCAGGAGGTCGCGATAACCCTAGAAGCGGTTGGGGTTTTCATCACCATCGCACTCCAATTTTTTTCTCCTTTCTCTATACTCCGATAGAATTATTATTAACATAAATATAAATATTTATGTGTTGATATATAGCGAAAATATATTACACAAGCATTTAATAAATAAACAAAAAGAATAAGATTACCATAATTATTACAATAGTGCAGAGCATCTTGTGCATGGCATAATTCTAGGAAAATCTTAGCACAATGCAATGTTTTGCACATAAGGGAAAGATTTCATGTTTTCCACTACTCACGCACCAGGCGTAAATTTATGGTTGTAGTATAATTGTTTCTAATTCTTATTATTCAAATATTAGAATACTTAAATGATTAATTGGTAATTCACCAGTAGTTACCATACTTTACCACTTGTCTAGATTTGTCCAAAAAACATAGAATTGCACATTTATATTTATAAATTCATGCAAATTATTTGTTTAAATTATTTTCCAGAATATTACATTTCTTCGAAATAAAATTCTCCATGATAAAACTATGTTTTTACCATAATTTAATAATCTCCTATTTACATGCATATCCTTTATATTTTCACAAGAATAGTTAGGTATTCCAAAAAAATTCCCCTTTGGACATCAAGTGGTAAAATTCCTTTCTTACCAAAATACTAATGAAATTGAATAAATTACAATGATTTCAATTACTAATTTCTTTTTATTTCAAATTCGAAACTTAAGATTTATTCCTCCTTTTCTAATTATTTATTTTTAAAATACTTTAGTTTTCTTCAACATTTGTCTTATTCTTTCAAGGCTAAACAGAGGTATTAAAGTCCCTCCAATCCTAGAATATTTCTCAAGCCAATAGACTAGGCATGACCAACTGACCAGTCTTTATGTTTATGTCAACAATTGTATTCCCTATTACCATGATTGTTCTGGAAGTACTTTAGTAGCTTAATATTTACTAATAAAGAAGATATTAGTTCACATAAACAACTATAAGTGACCATCCATCACTATGTCCATACTTTGAGTGGAAAACCATTACTAACAACTTTCCTTTTAAAACATAGTCAAGTATAAAAGCAATAACAAAATATGATTTCTCACCTTATTTCATATTTCACAGCCAGTCAAACAATTAGAGTGACAATTTTTACCACTTGAATAAGCTAATAAATCATACAATTATATAGCATATAAAATCAATAGTATTAAATAAACTTGTCATGGCAATACAAGGCACAAAAAACACTTATTTGAACTTTAGAAATTGTTGGAAACTGTTGAAGGGTGTACCATTTTCCATCCAACCATAGGAACAACTTCTCTTGTTTTTTTCTCATCTATCCACCCCCTATATAGAGTATAATTCCATGAGAATAAATTATTTTTATTCAGCAAGAGAGAAAGTATGAAGGCCACTCTCTTTCACCTACAGGATCTCAACAAACCAAGTCTTAAATAAACCAAGCAAGGGGGTTTCTCTTGCCACAAAGAGCTTCAACAACGGTCATTTACAACACAAGAGAGGCCTTTCATTGCCCAACAATACCTTAGTGCCATCCCCTCTTAATTATTTCATGATCTCTCATCCAATCACTACAATTTTGTGGCTTTGTTTATCAACCTGATTTGAAGATGGTTATCAATGGTTCATGCACCCAAAAAGCATATTTCTTCTCTTCTCTATGTTTTCTCAAAACTAGAGGAGTTTCCCACACTCCTCCCCACTTAGCGTTGGTCCCTAGACACAACTATGTGTATCCCCTCTCTTCTTCCCATGGTTTTCCTCTCTTTATTTCTTTCTATAGCAAGATTTCTTGGGTCAAATACCCTAATTCGTGCATCAAAAAAGAAACTTCTAGATGGGTACTATGCCCATACTCTCATTGATTTATGAGGAGGACCAACTAACCACCAACTTGACTAGTAATTAAATCCTCTATGATAGAGGATTTCTCTAGGTATGAGTATTTTTAAATCCAATAGAGTACTTCTTGGCATGGGTCATCTCAACCACTCATGGTTCCCCTCACCATTCCCTTCGATGATGTCATAACCTGTATAAGAAATACCCTTAAGTAGTTATTCAACATTTTCTTCTTATATTAAAAACATAAGTATTTACATCTCATCCCCTTTTAAAGGTTCGACATATTTCAAAATTTACACATAACAGACCTAACAACAATTTTTGTCATTAAAAACAATTATGTTTACAACTTGGGGAAATAGGGGTGTTACACAACATATAGAGAAAAATCATGAGAAACATAGATTTTTCTCTCTTTAGCTTCATCCAACCACGTGAAAAAGGAGGCATCCTTATCCATGTGATGAGTGCACCTAGAGTCGACTACTCATTCATTATGTGAAAAATGATACAACAAGTCCTGAGAAGTCTGAAGTTGAGACGTGAAATCATGAGTAGGTCGTCATACAGTGAACACATTGTTAGGTTCACATTTTTTTGTAAAAAAATACCATTTATACCTCCTTTTCACCCATTGTTAATTTATTTTTGGTATATTTCAACCCACTTCTACTAATCTCGGGATTAATAAAGGGTTAAAAAGTTAATGATTAGTTTATTTCTATTTTTTATTTAATAAACAAAAGTATCAAATTTATGATATTTTATTAGTCATGTTACTAGAAAAATTAGGTTCATGTAATTGCTCCTCCATTGTGATATTTGCAGGCTATATCGAAAAAATGATCACAAGTATTTTGTTCCTCATGATCATTACATGGTTTGTTTCCTGTTGGATTGGTGAAAAAACCCTCACACAGGCATGGTCAACACTTGGTCAACTTAGCCACTCTATAATATTTTTTATAGCAGAAAAATCATGTAGAGATTTTTAGATGAGCTTTATGGACCAATGAAGAAGAATTTGAAAATTTTGGGACATGGGTTTTGTGCATAACATTCCCAATTTGGTTTAAGATGCTCCACGTTTCCAGAAAATGCATGACTTGGGAGATTTAGAGGTTTTTCTAAAGACATAAAACCCATATTTTATGTGCGACCGATTTTTCACACATGAATCCATCAAATCGTGGAGAAAATTAATCATATTGAGCTCCACCCAACATAGATAGGAGGTTGTTAAGATATGTAATTAATCTAGAGAGTTTTTTGAGTTTTGTTTGTTATGTTTAATTATGTATAAATATGCCAAACTATGAGGCATTTGGGAGAGGAATTGTAGAATAGATATACATTGTATTGCTGAAGTTTTATGCTTAATATAAAGATCTTGGTCTTCTTCATTTAGTTTTCTTCATCTTTGCATGTGTCATATTAGAGGGCACTCATGTTTGTTTCATGTGGAAGCTTTGTAAATAATGTGTGAGTTTTTTTCTTTTCTTTCTCTTTAATTTCCAACATTTCCTTTCTTTAATTGTTATTTTATCTTTAGATCATATCTATATCAGTTTTGTATCTGTTGAAATTATTTTAATATTATATTTTTCTTTGTTGTTATAAGGAACTATAAATCATTATCATCCTTCATTTAAAACTTAAAGAGATTTCTTGGAGTATTGCTACAAGTTTCCTTAAACCATTGAGTCCTCATGAATCACTATAGCCTATTTTGAAACCAATTGAAAATCATAAGTGGTCATTTGATTGGTTGGATCTAAAATTTAGAACAGGGTATTTTCTTTCATCAATGCATATTTGTTTTTTAGTATTCCTTACAATCATTTTTTCATAGTTAAACATATTATTATTTCAGGGATCCACCTCTTGATTGGGCTACTTACACTTCATAATCACCAGAGTATTATTGTAAAGAATTTTACACTTTGCAATCAAAATTTCTACCATTGAAACTGTGACAGTTATATCTCATCACTTAAAGAAGAAAAATTCACTCTACAATATGATTTTAAACCAAGAAGATTGTGGTAATTAATTGAAGGGATTTATCAATTTGAATATTTTACTTTTATTTCATAGATGCATTAGTATTCTTTTGAGATTTCATGCTTAAACCAAGTCTTGTTGCAGAGAGGTTTCATTCTTTTGAAACAATTTCCCTTTGTGACCTTTTTGTCTACCATTGAAGTTGTGGACCTTAGGTTGAACGCATTTATCTTAGAATATTTCTTTTTTATTTGGGTTAATGAATGCATGATGAATATTCTTTTCGAAAAATATACCTCCACGAGTGAAGAGAGTATCATTGTGTGAGCCATTATGATCTAGGTGGATATCGGTGGCTACCCACCTTTTCCAACTAGCTCAAAACAGTTTTCTGGCAATTTTAGTAATTTTCTATTTTTAGCAGTTTTTAACTTTCGGGGCCATTTTGAGGCCCTAAATGATGTTTTTTGTGAAAATAGGGATATATATATAAGATCCTTCTATATTTCCCCCAAAATGAATCTCCTCGACAATACCTTTCCAATGGGCTATCATGCGCCTAAAATGGAGATCGTATGCAAAAGTTATGACCTCAGGAAGTTGATGTACTAACTTACCCAAACAGGGCCCACCTGACTTTTGGCACTTCATCTCCTAGGGTTAGGTTTTTGGATGTCTAGGGTTTTTTGCATTTCTTTTTATTGTAAAAATTCCTTCAGAGCCTCATTGTCATCATCTTCTTGTGAATGAGCACAACCGTCACATCTCTTCTCAAAGATAAGTTGCCACCATTCTAACCAGTCTTTCACTCTGTATTTTTACAGTCTCTGTACATTTATTTTGTTAATATAAATCATGTATTACTGTATATCTGTGTTTATGGTTGCATTTCTAATACATTTTTATTATATTATTGGATATTTGCGATATCTCTGTGAATTTATTTATTATATCTCTGCTCTCATTTCATGCTGAAAATAATCTGCATTGATGGAATCAGAGCAGGTTGCTCTTGATCATTTTTTCAGTGCATGTCCCCGACAAGGTCCGAGTATAGAAAGTTGGGTCTTGATCTTGTGTCTCTTGAAGACAATCAGTCTTGCATGCCCAAGAAACCCTCCATGGTAGATGAAAATAAAAATGACAGAGTAGATGATCCTATAAATTTATTGCTTGAGAAATCTCTCACGCGATAGAGGGACAAAATGATGGAGAATTTTTACACATCCTTCAACACCTACCGATAGAAACAAGAGCATATTTATCAAACAAAAACTTTGGAAGAACCTCTCCTTTCAAGGTATAGGTTAATTTTGTTATTTCTGTATTTGAAGGTTAGATAGATGCAAATGCCCTAGATAAATGGTTAAATCTATTAGAAGGTTATTTATTTGTTCATAAATTTTCTGAGGGGGAAACGATCACCTTCGCACTCCTTAAAGTTGTCCCCCATGTAAAACATTGGTGGGAAACATACTGGGAGAAAAGTTCTGCAGAGGAGTCTATAATATATGGGGCCGAGCCCACTTGTGATGTTTTTGTGGATGCGGTAAAGGAACAATATTACCCTGTTGGAAACTATGAGGACCAGTACATGAGATGGACCACACTATGACAAGATAGGGGCCATGAAATTCAAAATTTTACCAATACCTTCCATACCTTGCGCACCAAAATGGGTATCAAAGACTCTAAATGGAATTTGGTTCTGAAATACCATGGGGCTCTACACAGATACATCCACACTGAAATGGATTTTCTGGACATCTCATCACTAAGTGCTGCTTATCGATATGATGTTAAAATCGAGGAGAAATTTAAGCACCAAAACAAACGAGAGTTCAGGTCTGCAAATCCTCAACAACCAAAGAATGAAAAAGATGGCCCTAACAAATAGTCTCTTGAAAGCTAGTCCAAGCCACAGGAAAAGAAAGGTCATGGGAAGACAAAGAAGGACATCGGAAAATGGTGTGATTTCCACAAAATCCCCTGGCACAACACCAATGAATGTCACTCAAAAAAATCATTGGTGGCCAAGATCAAAGACAAGGATCTGAACCCCGATTCAAAATTTGATTCCGAAAATACTGGTAAAAAACAGATCATCGACGCAGACCCCGCTACTATTATCACTACCACAACAATTCAACCAGAAGAACCAACAGATCATGAAGAGGGAGAGCGCCTTTTTCAATCATAGATGTGGGTGAACGGGACTCCGCTGCATTTTATTGTTGATAGTGGAAGCTATAAGAACCTCATCTCAACAAAGGTCATCAAACAGTTGCAATTGTTGACAATACCACACCCGCAACCATACAACATCGGGTGGCTTCGCCAAGGATGAGATCTTCGTGTTAGCCAATAGTGTCGATTGTCATATGAAATCCAACCCTTCAAAGATGAGGTATTATGTGATGTTTCCCCAATTGATGTCTATAATGTTCTCTTGGTCCAACCATATATGTGGAAGCACCATGTTGTTTATGAGTCTCAACCCGACAGTTCCATTGTTTCTCTGGGGGGTCATCTATACAGAATACCAGAGGTAGTTCCGACTACAGTTCCACCTAAATAGTGTCGCAAGCTAGTATCTTATACTAAAAAATTTAAATTCTTCACAATATGTTCAAAAGGTGAACATAATGATACTTCAACCACTATATCCTCGACCCAAGCACCTTCTATCCAACAGAAGCAGTTTGACAAGATTGCAACAAAATGTAAATATTCCTTCTACACAAAATAATCTCATGTATCGACACTAGTTAAAAAGGTCCAACCCTTCCAGCCACATGCTCGTGATAGCCTTCCACAAACCGAGCAACGCGACGTCTCCAGCAAGGTAAGCATATCACTTGTGAATGAGTGCAGTCGTCACATCTCTTCTCAAAGACAAGCCACCACCATTCTAGCGAGTCTTTCACTCTGTATTTTTTCAGTCTCTGTACATTTATTTCATTAATATAAATCATGTATTACTATATCTATGTGTTTATGGTTGCATCTATGATACATTTATGTTATATTATTGGATATCTACAATATCTTTGTGCATTTATTTATTATATCTCCACTCTCATTTCGTGCCAAAAATAATCCGGATCACTTTCGAGACATGATATCTTAGAACTGAAGTTTATATCTTTGTAAGTTGTGGCATCTCCATTCTATTATTTTGATAGTTTAGAATTTCATTTCACTTTATAAAAGTTCAAGTAAAGTTAATTATTAGTTTGATGGAATAACATTTTATCTTTCATTTCTTGTGCTTTCACCTCAAATTTCACGAACTCCCAGATTGACAATTAATTTTCAAAACTTATGCAAATAACTTGCCCAACATTTTTGTTTCACTGTGGGGGAGGTGCTAAAGGTATTAGAGGCTAGGTAGGTAGGTTGTTTCCTTTTATGAAAGTGTGTTTTATTTTAGTTTGATTCATGAAAATACAATCCTAACTTGTATGTATAGATAACTTGGTGACAACAAGATCCTAGTAGCACGATGGCACTTCGACTACATAATTAGCTTTTTTGTATTTGTTTTAATTGTGTTTCCTTTTCGTTTATTCAAGGTTAAAAAAAAAACATTTTGGGTGTTGCAAGAACCCCTCTAAACATTAACCCATGTGCAAGGAAGAAACTAATTATCGACGAAAATAATTCAAGAATGTTCAAGAATCCATTGATTAAAGAAGAGTGCTACTCCAAGAACTTTCTAAAATTCTAGAAGTAGTTATAAACATATGTGCATCCCTGCAGGAGAAAATATTGACACTGGTCAGGAACATATATGCATCCTGGGAAGTGATCGAAGAGTCAAAATTTCATGAGAAACATAAAAAATAAGACCTAGAAGAGACCGGAAATCCATGGAAAGCATGTGATGAGGAGAAGACATAAGAACTTGAGAATGAGAAATTTCTACTATGTGACATCCCCAACAATAAATTATTTTTGAATTTGAAATTTGTTAGGAAAATTCTTCCGTTTTTGGTAAATTCGAAGTTCGAAAATTTTTGCCATTTATGGCAATTTTGAATTTCAAATTTGGTAAATTGTAATTTATGATTATGACTATTGGGCAAAGATTTGATTTGACCCAACTAACTATTTGACTATGACACTTGTATGAAAACATAATATTTTATAATTATTGCAGGAGGACAAATGGAATAGGCATGTTAAAATCATCTGACCATGACTCCATTAGTGGGGAACATGTTGGAACTACCTCAGGGCTGATTGTTACAAGCGGAAAATCAGGAATTTGGCCATTGGCATCCCCTAAAAATCAGGGATTTGGAAAGTTGTGAAAATTTCCAAAGGGGAAAAGACTTAAGCACAAATTCTTTTGGCATATATAGCATATGAGAGGAGGTAGGAAGATGCCAAGTATGCTGGGGAAAATGGGTGACCTCTTGATGTTATGAACACTATTTTATGAGTGTGAGGCAAGGGGGAGCATACGAGAAAGAATAATTATCTCTCGCTGTTATGAACAATGTGTTGTGAGTGTGAGGTAAGGAGAAGTGACTGAAACTGAAGGATGATCGTTGAGGTGGATTTCTGAGCTTTCCCTCATGGATTCATGGCTAGGATAGGGGGTTAATGGAGCAAGTGGCATTGACTATTCCATTATAAGGATGGGAGGAACATGGATGTTCCATTTTTTGTTCGACAATTGTTCAGATATGTCAACCTACTCCTTTATTTGTCTGAATGTTATAGGGTTTAATGACTCGAAAAATGCATCTATTTAATTCTGGATAGTATTATTACTATGGGGGGAATTCTGTCAACTTAAGAACTGACAGAATGTCTCTAAACTATTATGAATGAATTATCTATGTGGTCTGATTGTTGTATGAATGTTATTTTTCATTTGATATATTAGCTGAAAGAATGCATCTAGTTAAACTCTGGGATTACTAATTCTGTAATTAGACTATCGTTATAATGGGATAACCTAGAGAAAAAAACTCCCAGTTAATTATGCTTTGATTTGTAAACTATCTGTGTGCATAATGTGAATGGAACCAAGTTAGGTAAATATACATGTGTGTTTATATTTCTTTAGGTAAATATGCAGGGCCATAGTATTTAATTGAGATTTCCATTTATGTACATATTAAACCAGAATCAAGATGAGACTCTACCTATTACAGTAAATCACNAGAGAGAGAGAGAGAGAGAGAGAGAGAGAGAGAGAGAGAGAGAGAGAGAGATGTATATAGTTATGTATATACATAATTATAGGGGGAAAATAGGTACATACGTTAATGGAAAGTTAAATTGAATTCCCTATGATAGGAATGGTAATGTATACCTACATATGTGCACATACTAGAAAGTTAATATCCAAACTGTTCTAACAGTCCTGTAGAACCAACTGTGCAAATAAAGTACAAATAAAACAACCACATATATAGAAAGCGCTATGGATTTAATTAACAAAGATGTATCTATAAATTATATATGCAGATATGACTAGTTTGACAACCTCATACCCTTCCTAATTATCCTTTGTATAGATTACCTCACTTGATGGAATGATTTAGGAAATGATGAAGGGTATACAAGAACAAAATAACTATACATTTGTATATTTATGTAATAAGATATACAGAGTAATAACATTGCTATAGTATCAATGCATGACAAGGACAAGCATTCGTATAAGATTATATACATATTTATATATAATTATGTATACCTAGTACTTGTACAACAGTTTGATATTCTAGTTTTCTTTTCGTTGAGGTTTGATTTAAAAAGCATGTGGGTCTTTGGAAGTATATAGTTCACTATATATATAGAGAGAGAGAGCTATATGTATATAGTTATGTATATACGTAATTATAGGGGGAAAATAGGTACATATGTTAATGGAAAGTTAAATTGAATTCCCTATGATATGAATGGTAATATATACCTACATACGTGCACATATTAGACAGTTAATATACAAACTGTTCTAGTAGACATGTAGAACCAACTGTTCAAATAAAGTACAAATAAAACAACCACATATATAGGAAGCACTACGGATTTAATTAACAAAGATGTATCTACAAATTATATATGCTGATTGGACTATTTTGACAACCTCATACCCTTCCTAATTATACTTTGTATAGATTCCCTCACTTGATGGAATGATCTAGGAAATGTTGAAGGGTATACAAGAACAAAATAACTATACTTTTTCATATTCATGTAATAAGCTATACAGAGTAATAACATTGCTATACTATCGATGCATGATAAGGAAAAGCATTCGTATAGGATTATATACATCTTTATATATAATTATGTATACCTAATACCTGTACAACAGTTGGATATTATAGATTTCTTTTCGTTGAGGTTTGATTTAAAAAGGATGTGGGTCTTTGGAAGTATATAGTTCCATGTGACACATGAATACAAGTTCAGACTGTACAAACAACACATTGAAATACAATAGAGGAAAATAGTCTAACTAAGCTTTAGTGGAATTTATGGAATACATAATGACAGAAAATAAAACAGTATGAAAAATTGAAATAAGATCTAAGGAAAGAATCGAGTCAAAATAACTATCCATGAAGGCTTGTTGAATTCCATTCTAGAATCATTCATTTACAGTTCCATTACTTGGCAAGAATGATTGTTCATATTGCCACCCCAAAACTTTGAATATACAACTCTTAAACTATAGCCATATTCTAAATCATGTGATTTAGTCAGATACACATCAATAAGGTTATGATCCTTGCACCCTTCGATTTAATTTTTAAAAGAATAGATCTAAAATAATAGGCTATATTTTGAATGACCTCTATCACCACGATGTTAACCTCTGGTTTAGAATCGTATCAGTTCATAAAAAAACTAGGGCACGCATTTGAGAGCGACGAATTGAAACCTGAATACCTTTTGTGCCTTTGACAAGAACTAGCATCCAGATTTGTACACGGTTGAAGTCCCTGCAAGGAATTTCAAAATTTACACTAGTATTATGTAACAAAAAACAAGATGGATAAAATTTTCAATAGAATGACAAATGATAGAAAGAGTTTGAGTCAGAATGATACTTGACTCTTGACTGAAGATCAAGCATCCTTCCCCTTGTCGCGTTTTGGTTTGATAGAGGTCCCAGGCCGAGGGGAGGATGGTCTCAGGTTTTCCTGATGGGTACCTCGAACACAACAACATCCCATCATTAGCGCTGGTACCAACTGCAGATAAATCCATTGCTTTACTAAATCAAATAATATAAACAATACTAACACTTGAATTAATAATTTCATAAGACGGGTCGTGCAAACAGGCCAAAGGCATGGTGCAAACATTACACACAGGAAAAACGCTATACACTAATGCTAGGATTAAATCCTACCCTGAATCCAACAGTCTATATTAAAGAGGGTATTTATAAATCAATGCTAAATACAAAGATTAACCTTCTTACTGAATTTTTACTAGATTCCTAACGGCGTATAATGTCTGCAACCATCGATAATAACAACGGGAGGCATTCTCAATCCAAGAAGTTTCATAAATCCCCAATATGATATACCATGGGGAATTTTCTAACGGAATTGCTCAAAACCACTGAAGTCGCAAATTTTGTTTGTGTCAGGCTGGAATGCATAACCATCAAGAAAACATTTTATTCATAGGGATCAGAAGAGAGTCTCTTGGAAATTACATAAGAGTGGACCCATACTTACAAATAGGAAGTAAGAAATGTAACATAAATTATAATACAAAGTAGGAAACATTCAAATTCATACTAAAAACCCCATGTAGCTTCACAATAGTGCAACACCAAGCCTTGATATATATCAACGGAGGAACTATAGAGTCTGTAAAGGAATGACAAAACCCTAAGAGTAAAATTTCTTGCAAAGAGACCTTGGAGGTGTGAATCCTTAAAAAATCTAGGAAACAAGAGGCGGGACGTCGAATCCCTTTCAAAAATATTGAGGATGTACATACAAAACAATTTATTTACCCAGTAGTAGGACCATCCATAGAGTTACAAGGAATAATGTTAAAGGGGGGAGATTCAATTTACAGTCATAATAAGACTTTTAAAGGGGGAGATTAAATTTACAATCATAGCAAGAATTTCAATACGAGGGTTCTTCCACTTTGATGGAAACATGAATTCTCGTTTAAGTAGCTAAGGACACAAGTGGTATCACAAACTTACCAGGGAGGTGAGTAGTGCCGATTGTTCCACTGGGTAACGCCCTCCAAGTCGACAACCTTTCCTATTGAGAAATTGTTAATACACAGAGCCGTTTCGGAGGAATTCACATTGAAAATTGAAACTCATGAAACCCTAAGAGGAGCTCTGCTACACAGATTAAATGTTGAGGGTATGAATGGTGGTATGGCCATGTGATGTGGAAGAGTTGTCATGACTAGATTGGAAGAAAGGTCAGGTTAAAACCCTCTAAATTTGCACACACGAAATATCCATTAATTTTAGGTGTAGAGCTTTAACCTTTCTGACAATTAAACTACTCTTCCCTCATCAAGAAAAGTGTAAAGTTAATGATAGTCCTTCGTGATATGACTAGTTGGAATACGTCCACTCCAACCTTTCATTGCAATTAACATATCATTCAATTGAGATTTCGTTAAGACAACGTTTAGTTGACAGCGAGTTAAATGAGGATTTAGTTTGGAAATCATTACCCAAGATTTTTTGTAAATGGGGACTGGCAGGACACTAACCATGATTAATCATAAGGGAATCCGATTAAATCATAAGGAAAACTACTTTTAATGAGTTGAACCATACCAAATTATGCCAAGCATCTTATATTAAACCTTTTATATTCTGATAAGGGATATGTTCCCGACCCTGTTACTTTTTATATGGTGTATGAGATTTATTTCAAAGTCAATAAATAGTCATTCCCTCAAGCATAGGAACTCATGTCTAAAGGAGAGAGATGAGCTATAAGTCCTAAGTCTAGATACTACCTAAACACACACACACACACACACACACACACACACACACACACACACACATATATATATATGCATGCTGGGAGTAGTTTGAGAGTGAAGGGGATTGATAGAATTATGGAGAATTATCCATATAAGTTTTTTTCTATTCAAAATAAACTAGATTGGTGTATTAATGTCATCGTGGACAGGAATGAATCTTAGCTCCAAAACTTTTGAAATGAAATTGAAGAGGAATGTGTCATGGATTTTTTTTTTTATGGAAAATTAGAGGTTTATTATATACTATGTCTATCATCATATCCTTTTTGTATTCAAGAGACCAATGAATAAATAGTAAAATATTTGCATGGCATGAGGAAGGATGGCATACAAAGCAGTGTTGATGAACAAGAAAAGTAAAGGAAACATGACTACATTAATATTTGGTTCCAAACAAACATCAAACTTGAGCACCACTCTATTCTTCAATATTCCTTGAGATCATTGAAATAAAAGAAACTAGTCCCTCATGTTTTGGTACTTATCAAAGTATAGTTTTCAAACCAAAATGTGAGTAAATTTGTAATCATGTTATGCACATGGATCTATTGGAATTATCCCTACACTTGAAAGAGATTTTTATTCTTTTTGTAGGGCATGATATCATAGAAAAATAAAAAATTAATAAAATAGTAAAGACAAAAATAAGTCTAGTTGTGAAAACTAGGTTAATGGTGCAACTGGACATGAGATTTTCTTGAAAACCAAGAAACTAAAGGGTAAAATTCACAATAAGTTTTGCACTCAGTTGTTGGTTCCATATCGTATTCTTCAAGTAATTTTTTTCTCATGTTATATGATGGGGGGTTATTAAGGTGCTCCTTTTATCAAAAACATCCCATCGACTCCAACACATCATCCGGGATCAACGTTAGGTATTTCATAGTGCTTTGGTCTTTTCATACATCAATGGAAAGTGTTCTCATTATTATTCATGGAAATTCATCAGTCTCTTGAATGACAGATCTTGAACAACCCAAAATTTACCAATTTGTGTGATTTTTCTTCCTCTTCCTTTATCTTTGATTTTATTTTATAAATCTCGATTGTGGTGTTCTATTGGTTCACTGTAGGAGGTTGAAGTCTAGTAGTTAATATTATTAATTTTCCTGGCAAAGCGATTTGTACAATTTGAAGAGTGGATTTTAAAAATATCTTTGTATGATAGGATCTAATTTGGAAATGAATTTAAAGATACATAATAAATTGACCTTCCTGAGTGCCTCTTTTTGACGATTAAAATCACAACGAAGTTTTTCCCACAAAGTGTTGCTAAAGCCTATTATTATTAAAGATAAATAATACTAGTAGGTGGGACCCCCTTGTAGATTGGAGATCAGGTCTGGTGCTTATTTGATGTCGTGCTACTGTTCGACACTGCTTACATGGTGATATAATTTAGTTTTATTGGCAATGGACAAGGCATGTTCTGTGGCTTTTCTACTGCTCTAGGTTCAAGTTTTATTTCACAATGGCCTATGTTATCCTTGTTATCACTGCTATCTATTATTGGATATATTACTAAGAGATCTACACAATAAACGTGTTAGCAATGACATACACAAGCAATTGGAAAAAAAAAAAAGGAAATATAAAATCAAAAGGAAGAAACTAAAACATGCTATTTACTATACTACATGGATCGATTTTTAATGAGTTGTTGTTATCCTAGCTATTAAGTTAATAGCTATGCGATTGTTTTTGAGTTATATAGTTGATATGCATGGTGATTATTTTATGGAATAAGTTGATGTGTATCGCACTATTAGTGATGATTTGATACATGGTTTATTGGATTATATATTTGATATGTAATATGGTCAAGTTGGAAATGGGAGTTATGATGTGGATGGCGCATTTGACAAGTAGTAGATGCAGATTCCAACACATGGTTTAAATTAATGGTGTTAATCAAAATCTTATTGTCATGTACTAATGAGTTAATGAGCTATGGGTGGAGGTGACATGAATTTATTGCACGTCACCCTTATTCCTTCCATTGGCCGCTACCCTAGTCAGGATATTTTTCAACCTTGTTGTTGTGGTTATGCTCCGATTTCCTAGCAGAGAGGAACCACTCGACCAACTCACGTTTTAAGTTCAATTATAGCTATGTTTTTTTTTGGCCATTCATGAGCCTGCTCTGGTTATGAAATGATTATTGGATCAGGTGTATTGGTTTGTGATTTCCTTAAGTATTGCAACTGTGTAAAATTGTGATTTTGTAATGAAGCGTTGATGGTTCTCTCTGCAATAATGTTGAAGTCATGTAGTGATATTGTTCATCCTGAGTGTTAGCAGCAATAAGGGATCTCTTTTATCCTTGCTTGTTTAGTTGGAGGGTTTTTGTTTGGTCTTGGGTGGTTGGTTTTCCTCATGCATTTGTATCGCTATATCTAGTCTTTGGTTTTATGGGTTTTATGGGTTTTAATGGTTGGAAGCACTATGTGTTACTATGTCTTGTTCACTTGAGAATTGGTTTGTTTCCACCACTAAAGGTTATGCAATGGGTTATTTTGTTCTTTCTCGGCCCTGTCTTCACTTTAGCATTGTGGTTGTTTGACTTGAGAGCCACGAGGGTTATACCCTACGTGTGTTAAGTATCATTACCGTGCTGAATTGGAGCCTCACTCCTCTGTTATAGCCCTCATGTTGAGGGATTTGTTACCTGTCCATGAATAAGTTGTGGTTCTCCTTGTGTATGCACCATTGGTCTTAGAGATTTTCACCATTGAAAGGAGTCGACTCTATCTTTCCCTATGTTGGTCACAGAAAAAACCCTTAACTCTATAGGTTTGAGGGTTGATAGAGAAGACCGACATGGCCTGTCGAGTTTACTACTTGGTTATTGTTGGATGGTTGTGTATTGTTGAAAAAATTGGGTACATACTTGTCCAGTTGGTCATGTGACAATCGTGTTGGTTTTGATATCTAGTCACTATCTATGTTATTACAATGGATAACCCTGCATTGTTAATTGGACAATTCAAAATACACAGTCAATTTCCTTCTGTTTGATAATCCAATATTGTTTTAATTAGGTCACAGCCTCACTTCATGTTGATGCATGGGTATGTGTGGTTGCCACAACATGTTGGGTTGATCATTGATTGTTACGACAATCCAAGTATAGGCTCAACATTGAATTGGTTTATTGAAGATTGGGGTTGATACACAGTCATTATCTTTTGCATTGAAGATTATTGGGATGTTAAACTTGGCATTGGTTGCAATTGTTAAATGATGTACACGCATAATGCATTTGTTTGCAGGGTGTTCCTAAACCATGAATAAATGGTCACTGTAACTATGAGTGTTTTTGGGCCAAATGATTATAGCAACTAGAATGATTGTAATAGATCTATCCACTGTATGTGTTATGGTTATTTGATTGCATCATTAGGGATGAGCCTAAGTTTTACACAGCATGGTTGATTGCAGTTTGATTAATTCGAAGAAATCCTATAGTAAGTTGATAGCTCAACACTGTGACTGTGTGTTTAGAAGTGTAAAAGGAAAATGTTGCATCGTAGTGTTTTGGGTGGCTTCCCACTATGTATGATATGGATAATTTTAGGTTCCACACTCAGAGATAGTCACATAGTTTTAAGCACAAATTTGTTGCAATTCAATTATTTGTTTTATGAAGTCAGGCATGGTGTTGCTGCCTCATTTTGTTAGATGGATAGACCAACATTTTGATTTTTTAGAGTCACATTGAATTAAGTTGTACAGTCACAGAATTACACTTGCGTTGATTGAATTATTTTGTGTTTCCACAACATGGCATGAGTTGGAATGGTCGCTTTTGTCTGATTGTTTAAATGATGAGTCAGGGTTTTACAATTCAAATATGGATTATTGGGTTGGTTGTCCACTATTTACGTTTAACAAATATCATGCATTTTAAATGAAAAGCCTGATTGTAGTGACAGAATGACTTCATTGTAAATTTTGAAACATGACTTTTGAGTGTATTTGTTGATTGAAGTGATGCATGGGCAGTGGCTGATTCTGATGGTTATCAGAGTGGAAATGGTTACTATTATACATTTGAGACTTTTCATAAGATGTAAATTGGATAAATAAAAGGAACAAAACTCCCTTGCAGATTGTGTGGAATGCATAATGTCTTGTGATGGAACTATGTTAGATATTTGACTATGAACATGAACTAACTAATACACAATGATTGCTATTGGGTCACAATGATCGTTTGGTTGGTGCATATCCTTTTAACATAATGACTATATGGATTACTTGATTAATTTTGTGAATAGTACCTGCTCTCATTTCCCATCATTATTTCATTTTTCTCTAATTACAACCCCATCGCCTTCCCAGATTCATTTTTCACTCCCTGTTCTAAAACTGATTATACACAAGAAAAATTATGTGTTGAAACAATTGGAAGTAACAGTTTCTTGGTTGAATTACAATGATTTTTTCTTTGGTTTGCAGTTGATTGTTGTTGTCTTTGGGTAGTAATCATATTTTTTCCCCCCTCATCATGTTTCTCTCAATACAAACCCCTCACATATCCCAGGACCCTTTATTCACCCCCCTACTCATTGATAAATAGTAGAATAATTTGTATGGATTGGATTGCATGAGTGTGATACATTGTTGAGCCAAATCTATTTCATGTTTTTAAGAGTTTTCATGTAAGGTTATTTAAAAGATTATTTTCTAATCAATCATGCATGCAGGAACGAGTTTTTTTCAGCCGATATAATCATGGCCGAGGAAACAGAGGGAGAGGTAATTGGAACAGATGCCTAAGAAGGCCCATGTTCTCCATACATTTTGATGTTGATTAACAAGATTTTGACCAGTTGTTTCAGGCTAGATTTTTCAATTGGATTGGGCAAGGAGTGGTCCAACCTAGGCCTGAAAGTTCTCCTTTCCAAGTTCCGCAAGCCCCTAGTATCCTTGTTCCCCCTCCCGTCTCATTGCAACCCAAGGTTCTTGAAAATGATGGATGGAAAGAGATTGTCCACCCAACAGTCTCCCAACATCATGGCTAGCCTACTTTATCCCTATCCGATCCTCCACCTATTAACCCCATTGTCTAAGCTGCTCCCTCTCACCAGTTCAGTCCTCTCATGCTAGAAAAAGGTTGAAAATTGAGGCCCACCATGCCCTTGACAAAGGAAAAGCCACTAATGTCCCTTCCTCACTCTCCAATGGCTCTGACAAATCTTTGTCTTCCTGAATGCATTTGAGGGGCGATTGTTCCCATGTGATAAGTGAGATTAGGCCTAAGGGATCGACGCAGCCCAAGGAAAATTCAGGAAAATCAAAGGATGAAAACCGCAATCAAGGAAATATTGCATCACAGAGTGGGAAATATGGCTTTTGAGTTTTTATTTTTATCTATTGTTGATGACAGTTGACTTTAGGAAACTTTGGACATCATGTTTTATTTTTGGTTACATGAGTAATATTTTTTGAAAATAATTTCAAATATCATGATATAAATTGTCAAATGTGAATATATGGATGGCAGTCACAAGGAGGTGTGTTTTTCTTAACTAAGTAGTTATGTTATGATTGTCATGAGCTAAAGGGAGTAAAAAGGGGTCCCACCTACTAGTTATTATTTATTTATAACCCTTATTGTGATTATTACTTTTCCCCCTACCTAAAGTTGGTTGATTCTGTTGATACTGAGAGGGGGGTGAATCAGTATCAAGTACAATTTAAAACCTTTTTCAACTTATACTTAAACCATTCAATTATATCCAATGAGAAATGAACAATAGTATAAGAGTTACACCAATACACCACAATACACCATGCACAATATATGAGAAATAATCA
>JASDQU011246550.1:0-13159 GCA_032191745.1 Picea mariana | reverse complement strand
TTATAATTTAAAGAGATTATTTTAACAAGTACAAATTAGTTATAAAAAATATTTTTTTCTTTCATAAATATAATTTTTTATATCACATTTGTATTACTAAAATGTTGACATAACCTCTTAATTTAGGATTTGTTATTATTGAATGTTTATACATATATAATTTTTTATGGTTCTTCCTTTTATTTAATGAACTTTATCTGACATCACATTTGTATTACTCAAATGTAGGTCTCTTAATTTAGGATTTGTTATTATTGAATGTTTATATATGTATAGTTTTTTTTTATGGTTCTTCCTTATATCCAATAAACTTTGTAACTTTGTTGATGGAGAGTTTTCATGTATTCAACTAGTTTGTACTTGTAAAAAAAAAGTAGTAATTTAGTTCTTGTTTATTGATTATTGTAATTTATATTTCCATTTTATTTTATTATTTAATAATTTTTATGTGAATGAAATGTTTTTTATTGTCTTTTTTAATTTTTCATTGTTTATATTAAGGAAAACCATTAACATCAAAACCACTTTTTTGATAAAGTGATGGATGGACAACTTACTTCAATGAAGTATAAAAGGTGATGAATGGACAATTGTCTAAACAAGTAATCATAAAAGGTACATTTTTTACTAAGGATTTGATGAGTAAAAATAAAGTAAATTTTAAGAGTTTAATAATAGAAGATTTGAAAATTAAAAAAAAAACAAAGAATTAAAGGTTCCATAAAATCTTACTTGAACATTTATAAACTCTATATTGAAGGTTCAATAAAACTTAGATAAGTCACTTCTTAAACTACCTATTTCTATATATGAATTGGTCCAGGAACATGTTGCACTTCAATTGAGCATCCAAAGAAAATACCAAGATTTGAAAAATCGACATTCAATGTTTTTCAATATATTTTTAATATATTAGTTAAAGTTATGGTTGATGTTTTTCTAAATTACTAGAGACTTTTTTCAATTATAGAATAACTATAGAATAATAAGTTTCAATTATAGAATAACTATAGAATAATAAGGATTGAAAAAAAAATATAACCAAAATTATTAAATATTTTTTCCAATTATCTAGTAACACAGAAAGTAAAATAAAAAATTAATAACCAAAATTATTAAATAGTTTTTTCCAATTATGTAGTAACACAGTAAGGAAAGGTTGAAAAAAATAAAAAAATGATAACCAAAATTACTATATATTTTTTCCAATTATCTAGTAACACAGGAAGGGTTGAAAAAATAGTGGTATTTGTTAAAATAATAATGAAGAAAAGAATTAAATTTAGAATATTGTTTTAAAGGTGGTTTTATTGTTAAGAAGATTGGGTTTGGGTTTGAGATCCACTTACATAGGAGTGCGATCAAATTATAAATGTAATCGATTTCTGTGCATAATCATGAAGTGTGAGCTTCGTCTCACTGGTCTGTTCCTCCATTTTTATTTATATGGTATCAGAAAAGATGAGAACTGTGGCTGCCATCGTTGCTGGAGATAGCGTTGTAATTGCCTACGTGCCTGCGTAGAGCTGAGTGTTCGCTGGTGGAGCTGTCTACGGGCTTGTGTAGCGATCTGTCAACTGAGAGTTGTCTTCTCTCATCCATTCGCGAGTGGAGCTGCTATGTACTGACATTGCTGCGTGAAATTTTTTAATTTCTTTGCTGTTATCTGGTGCGGCTTCGAGCTATCTGCTGAAGGTTGCTGGCACAGTGACTGAAATACATACAGGATTGTCGGTGTGCTATCTGTCTTCTGTAGTGAGTGATTGCTACGTACTGCCTGCGTGCAATTTCTGGAGCTCTTGGAACGCTTGTTGTTGCTGCGAGTTGGGTTCGCTGTGGAGAGTTGTGATGCATGCGTTGTCTACATTTGGAGCAGAGTTAACATTGTTGTGCGCGATCTGAAATAGACAGAAAACGGAGCAGGGTCTTTGGCTATGTGCTCTGGTTTTAGAGCTTGTTTGATCTCTATTGACATCGCTCTCGCCATCAATTTGCCCGAGAGTTCAAGTGCCAAGATCAGGAGCCTGCGCTGCCGACTATTGTGCTGCCGACTATTGTGGCTGTTGGCTTGCCCAGTCTCCTGCGTGAAGAGGAGGAGGAGCCTGCACTGCCTGCTACGGCTGTTGCGCCCAGGTGCTTGCGTGAAGAGTTACCAYTTATGCCATCGCCACCATTTATTTTGCAGAGTGAAGAGTTGCCACTTCTGCCATCGCTGCCATTTCTGATTTTGCCAATTTAAATTGCTTGTTGATCGGATAAGACTGCTAAGAAGGAGCATGTGCGAGAGGTAAAATCMAGCAACAACTTTTCTTTTTTTAGTGAATAATCTTTGAATTATTTGTGGTAAAAGATGGAAAWCCCTCTTGCTGATTCATATTTAAATGAATCCACCAAGCTTGATGGCAAAAACTATGTAAACTGRAAGTTTAAGCTGACCACCATTCTCTAGGCATACAACCTTTGGATAATTGTCAAAAGTGATGAGCCCAAACCCACTATTGTAGCTTCGATTCCAAATTGGGATAGGCGAGAGATGAAAGTGAAAGTGTTGTTTCACATGTCCAAAATTTCCAAAAAGACTTGGGACGCCCTGAAAGGTTTGTTCGAAACTTCTAATGCAAACCTCATTTTATTTTTAAAAACTAAGCTATTATCTATCAAAATGGAATCCAATGAAAGCATAAGCAATTTTGTTTCCAGAATTAAAGATTTAAGTGATAAGTTGGGTGACATTGGTGAAAAAGTTTTTAGTAGTGATTTAGTAACTGTTTCTTTGAAGGGCTTAGTCCAAGACTATAAAGACTTTATTTCAGCACTCTCAGCTAGACAAACGCCTCCTACATTTGATGAATTGGCTGGGATTCTTCTTCAAGAGGAAGAGTGAATGAAGAATTTTTATCTGGATTCAAGTGGCTCAGATTTGGCGTTGATTGCAAGAGGCAAAAGATCATACCGTGGGAAACCGTGGGACAGGAACAGAGACCAGTTTCAAGCAAAGCATAAAGGTATGACACATCCTGGTTCTTATGTTAAAAGAAATGTTGAATGTGATTATTGTGGAAAACCTGGACATCTCGCTAAAGATTGATATAGAAGAAAGAATCATGAATCAAATCAGAGACATAGAAGGAACAATGGAAATTTCGTGAATAGAGACACTTCAGTTAATGACAGATTTAAAAATATTAAATTGTTTATTTCTGAAGCTGCATTGTCTGCTGAAACCGATGATGAAACTTCTTGGTTCATAGATTCCGGTGCATCAGCTCATATGACTTGTAATAAATAATGGTATGATGAATATTATGAGAAAACTGACGGCATACACATTTACCTAGGAGATAACAGATCACATAAGGTCCAAATCTATGGAGTAATAAGTGTGAACTTACCTAATGGACAATTGAGACAGATTCATAATGTAATGTATGTTCCTGGTATTAAAAAGAATTTGATATCTGTTTCAACTATCACTGATAATAATCTAAAAGTGGAATTTGGTAAGTTGAGGTGTGCTGTGAAAGATGTCCAGAATCACTACAGGGTTGTTTCCACAGGTACCAGGGTTGGTGGATTGTATAAATTAGATGTGACAATGAAGCGTCATGTTGCATTGACATCCACAGCAATGTCAACAAAAGAGTTATGGGGCCACAGGTATGGACACCTAAATTACAATGATTTGATGTTGTTACAACGAAAAACTATGGTAGAAGGTCTTTCTGCTATAAAGAATGATCAGTTTCCATGTGAAGCATGTGCACTAGGTAAACAACATAGAGAGGAGTTTCTTGTTCATACAGAGAAAAGACAAACATACACTCTTGAATTAATTCATATTGATGTATGCGGACATATGCAAACTAGGTCACTTGGTGGTGCTTCCTACTTTCTTATTTTTGTTGATGATAGATCTAGATATACATGGGTCTATTTCATAAGGAGTAAAAGTGATGTATTTGAGTACTTCAAAGAATTCAAAACTATGACTGAAAAACAAACAAGAAAATGTATTAAAGTTCTCAGATATGATCAGGGTGGTGAGTATACATCAAGGGCATTTAAAAGCTATTGTAAATTTCATGGGATCCAACAACACTTTACAGTACCTCATACACCTCAGCAAAATGGTGTTGTTGAGAGGTGGAACAGAACACTGGTGGAGTGTGCTCGCAGCATGCTTCAAGGTAAAAACATTTCTAATGGTTTTTGGGCAGAAGCCATTAACACTGTTGTTTATTTAAAGAATCGTAGTCCAACTAAGAAATTAGATTTCCAAACTCCTTTTGAGATTCTTCCTGGTTATAAACCTGATGTCAGTCATTTAAGAGTATTTGGATCCACTCCCTTTGCACATATTCCAAAGGATGAGAGAAGGAAACTTGATGCAAAGTCAATCAAGTGTGTTTTTATTGGGTATTGTACTGATAAAAAAACATACAAATTGTTTGATCCCAGTTCACATAAATTGTTTGCAAGTAGAGATGGGATGTTTCATGAGAATGAAAATAAAGTTGATACACTAAATCATGCAGATGCTTGGCATAATGATAGTGATAAACATGTTAAAATAGATGCAATGGTTAAACAAGAATATGAACAGGTACAGGTACAGCTTCAAGAACGAAATGAAAGCAGTATGGACACTTTAAGCAGTCAGGATACATCAACGGGAGAAGAGTCACCACAGAGTAGAAGACGAGATGAAAGCAGTGAAGGACCAAGAAGGTCATCACGACAAACTCAACCACCTATAAGGTATGGAGACTATGCATTGATGTCTCATGTCATGAATGTTGTAGAACCTGTAAACTATGATCAAGCTAAAGAACATGAAGTATGGAGAAATGCTATGAATGATGAATATGATTCTCTTATGAAAAATCAAACATGGAAATTAGTTGAGCTGCTTGAAAACAAAGTCCCTATTGAAAGCAAATGGTTGTATAAATCTAAATTTAAAGCAGATGGTAGCATTGATAAATATAAGGCAAGATTAGTTGCAAAAGGATATTCACAAAAGGAGGGAATTGATTATGAAGATATTTTTGCACCAGTAGCTAAATTGAATACAATCAAAGTACTGATTGCCTTAGCTACAAAACATAATTGGAAGTTACATCAATTAGATGTCAAATCTGCTTTTCTGAATGGTGATTTAAAAGAAGAGGTTTATTTGGTTCAACCTGAAGGGTTTGTCAAGCAGGGATAGGAGCATCTAGTCTGCAGGTTAAAGAAACCATTATATGGTTTGAAACAAGCACCGAGATCATAGTATGAAAAGATAGATACCTTCTTTTATCAGAATGGATTTGTGAAAAGCAAGAATGATCCTAATGTATATGTTAAGAAAGATGAAGAAGGAAATGTTGCTTTAATATCTTTATATGTGGATGATCTCATTATTACAAGGAGTGCATGCAAATTAATTGAAGAGATTAAAATTCAATTATCTCAAGAGTTTGAAATGAAAGACCTCTGTGAATTGCATTACTATCTAGGACTTGAGGTTTGGAGAGAGTCTGGTAAAACATTGATCACTCAAAGTAAGTACACAAAAGAAATTCTTAAAAGGTTCAACATGAGCGAATGTAAAACTATGTCAACTCCCTTAGAACATAATGAAAAGTTGTACAATAAATATGGATCTAAAGAGGCAGATGGTACTTTATATCGTCAGTTGGTGGAAAGTTTGAACTACCTCACCACTACAAGGCCAGACATTGCATACTCAGTCAACATCCTTAGTCAGTTCATGGCTAAGCCTTCATATAGTCATTGAAAAGATACAAAGAAAGTTCTTCGATATCTGAAAGGAATTGTTAATTTTGGTGTTATATATACTAATGACTATGATGTTGAGTTAACAGGTTACTCTGATTCAGTTTGGGACGGAAATCCTGATGACAGAAAATCAACTTTAGGATATGCATTTAACATAGGTACAGGAGTCGTGTCGTGGAGCGGTAAGAAACAACCAACTATTTTTTTATCGTCAACTGAAGCTAAGTACAAATCTCTATGCAATGCTACTTCTGAAGCTATTTGGTTAAGGAGAATTCTTGAAGATATTGGAAATAAACAAATGGGGCCAACTATTCTCAAATGTGACAATCAAAGTTCTATTAAATTGGCACACAACCCAATTTATCATGCGAGAACCAAGCATATTGAAATTCAACATCATTTTGTAAGAGAAAAGATACATTCAAAGGAAATTGACTTGATCTATTGTAATACCATTGATAATGTGGTTGGCATCTTTACCAAGCCTCTTCGAAAGATGAACTTTGAAAAATGCAAGAAAGAGTTAGGAGTGATAGAAAATACGTTTCTTCATTTAAGGGGGATGTTAGAATAATAATGAAGATAAGTCTAGAAAGAATTAAATTTAGAATATTGTTTTAGAGGTGGTTTTATTGTTACGAAGATTGGGTTTGAGATCCACTTACATAGGAGTGCAATGGACTTATAAATGTAATCGATTTCTGTGCATAATCATGAAGTGTGAGCTCAGTCTCACTGGTGTGTTCCTCCGCCCTTTTTATTTATAGTTTTTCTTCTTGTCAATACAAGGATGAATGAAGAAATTAGAACATAAATGTTTACTATTGACTTTTTTTTTTTTTTTTTTTTAACTTTACAAAAATATGATTTTTTTTGGGTTCCTTTCTCCATTACCACAAGGAGAATTGCTAAAAACTTCCTGTGTTTTTTTAAATCCTAAAATAACAAGAAGAGGTTCAATAAAAAAACTACAGTATTTCTACTTTCCTATGCACGCTTGGAAAGAAGAACTGATGACATAAAATCTTCCTTTCTTTTTAAAAACCATGCATCATCAACAAGAAATGTTAGCGATTTTTTTTAATCATCTGGAGAAGATTGACAATTATCGAACATCATTTCTATTTTTTATTTTTAATGAATGATTGAAAAGAAATATCAATAACATAAATGTTGTATTTTTGCAATCATAAGCACTAGAGGCATCTTCCATGCACCATAAGACCTCTGCTTATGGTTCTTACCTTTCAACAGTTTTTCGAAGGCAAGGGTTTTAGAGGGTGCAGAGCTCAAGTAATACTAGTCGCCGCCACATAAGTATGGCCTATGAAAAATTATTCTTACATGTAAAATGTAAACAAAGAACAGGCCAGGTTTTATTTAGATTGAAGTACTGGGAAGCATAAACAAAACCTTGTGTTTCATGTTTAACCACACAGGGGAAAAGGTAGAAAATACAATTAAAACAAATACCAAAAATTGGAAAATACTGTTAAAAAATAAACCGAAATTATTCTATATTCAAATAAGGTGGGTTACAAAATACAGCTAAGGCTATTTTCCACAACGACTGTGATTTTTCCTTCAATCGACCAATTTAAAATATGTACATTGATGAAGCTTCTTCACAGTTTTGTACTTAATCGGTGCTGCCAAGTACATATATCCCACTTTTTTGAATATCTTCTCTCTTCCAGATATGGCTTGCTTGCAATGTCTGTTTAGTCAACATTCCATTCTTTGTCAAGTATTAATTTCCCTCTTTTGTCTAAAAGCTAGGGTTTAGGGTGCTTTGCTTGCAATGTTCCTGACCCTTGACATTCGAGACAACTTACAAATGCCATTCAGGGCAATTTCAAAGTGGAAGGAGTCGTTCTATGTCACAATAGCTAAAGCAACGGAAATAATTCAAGTACGTAGTGACTGGTATTCTCCCTATATTCGATCATCTGTTTGGCTGAGAAGCATGCCTGAGGATTTGTATGTGGAACTTCTTTGCTTTATTACAGTAAATTGGAAGGAACGTCCAACCCAGATGCAAAAAGAAACTTTGTTGAGGTACATAACTTCTTCGGGTAGTAGAGGTGTGGCAAGTGCATCAAATGTTGCAAAATGCACCAGAATAGGTCTGGCAAGTGTATCAAATGCTGCAGATGGCATCAGAATATATCTTTCTTCATAGCCATGGAGATATGGCGTCCCACAAAAAGGTCTGGAATGTTTAGAGGTGACACCAAATATGTAGAGTCTGCAACTACATCCAGAGGAAACYTTCACAAACTTTCACAAAGAACATAGCTTTCTTCCAAGTCAGCTACCAGACCCACATGCAGGTCATCATACTGTGAAATATAAAGTTTTGCAGTGATAATATGTCATTTTATCCACCCATACAGTTTCTACTACCCACCTCTGAGGTAGACAAATACTTGTGCAATCTGTACAACTCGATACACTTGTCAAATCCGTGTTGTTGGAAGAAGCTATATACTTAAACAAATAACTATTTTGCACCCGAACTCAAAATCCATTACAATTCCTAGCAATAAAACAAAGAAGTTCAACCAACAAATATCCAACCAGTATTTTCAATGAACCAAAGCATCAAACACAAGGAGAACACCAACCAGAACATACTTGTTCTGTTTTTTCCATCATCTCTGAGTTTCTCTTTGTATAACAAAGTTTTGTTTTTACTCAAATCTCACGTCACATAAAACCARGCTCTATTCTTTCATMTGCTCGTCAATCACATCTCTAAGTTGTCTTACATGTGCATGACCAGGAACATTAGAATGAAGGCACCCTAAAGCACAACTCTTTGATCATAGAGAGAAATGGAAATAAGTATTTAAAAGCAAGGATGGATGGCCTGCAGTAGATTTTGTGTTGATTCGTTTTAATGACAGATGTTCTCAATATTTTCACTTATTAATGCCAATCTTTTTTAGTATGTACGCTCAATAGTGACTACCGACACGTATTAAAATTCCCATATCCAAGCAGATTCTGAAATATGACATCTAAGATATGCACAATATTAAAGAGGGACATGATGTCAATGCCTCTGTGGGTGACACGTTCATGAACTTTGCCGAAGCTTTTAAGAAAACTAAAACTGCACAAGCAAAAAATAAAATAAAAAGTATTTCACAAATTCAAAATGCAGGCAAAAATAAATTACCAGATCCCATAATATTTTCCTGTCTATTCATTTTAATGGGAGATGTTCTCCGGTTATTAAAGTCCATCATTTGGAAATGAAAAATATTAAAGACGGACATGACATCAAGGTCTCTGTTGCCGACACATTCGTGAACTATATTGAAGCTTTGAACAAAACTAAAACTGCACAAGGAAAAAAAAATCGCAAATTTAAAATGCAGGAAAAAACAAACTACCAGATCCCATAATATTTGGTTGTCTATTCATTTTTATTGGATATGTCCTCGAGCTTTCTAGTTATTAAATCCCATCTTTTCGAACCTGTCTACTCAGTTCTAACTTTTCAAAGCATATTTAATGTGTATTGGGAAGCGCAGAAGGTAGCAGGGATGGAGGCCTATGTAACATATGTCACTACTATTGTTCTGTTTTTGTTAACAAGCGTATGTAAAATGTACGCAAAGAAAAGTAATTGGAGAATGATAGTTGTTTGCAGGAGCCCTTGAAATTCAAATAGTGCGCAAGCCCAATTTTCATTTTGTATATTGCGGAACTGTTTGTGCTATTTGTAGGACACAGAACAACAAGGACCGAACCTAGAGCCCGCCATCCCAAGAACCTGCGATCCAAAAAAAGTTCACTATTTTTTTTGTGTGTTTTTTGTCTACCGGAGTATGTAAAACGCACGCAAAGTAAAATATTTCGACAATGTTAACGTTTTTGGACATGACAACCTTCAAATTCAAATAGTCTGCAAGTTCGATTGTCAATTTCTATATCGCCGAAGTCTCCGATTGTCAATTTTCAGCCGCCTACCCTAACAACATGCGATGCAAAAAATGATTAAGTATGGGATGACGGCTCTGTGCAGGCTGTATATATCTACTCTATAAAATTACATATTTCCTATGTTTAATCTATGTTGTCCAGGAAACCTATAATTTGATAAATTTCAATGTTTTATGTCTAGGAGCCCTACTGTTAAAAAAAACTAATTCGTAAATGCTAATGTATACACCATAGTTCGATACAACCTATCCACAAAGGCGCATTCATAATACTGGATAAGTATGGAAACCAACTGCGATTGGTTGGAATGATCACGAAACTCTCGTTGCTGACAGATTGTCAATTTGTATATCACAAAACTCTCTAATTGTCAATTTTCAGCCGCCTACCCCGTCAATCCACGATGTAAAAACTAGCTAAGTATGGGATGATGGCTCCACGGTCCAGGAAACCTATAATTTCATAAATTGCACTCTCTTATGCCCAGGATTCTTTTAAAGAAAACCAATTCAGGAAAGCTAATGTATACATCGAACACGACCTGTCATAGTCTGATAGAACCTATTCATAAAGTCGTGTCCATAAAAGTGGCCAACTATACAACTAAACGATGGTCGCTCAGAATGACCACATAAACACGAAAAACTAGAGTCAAACGCAATTTACAACATGAAAGTAAAAGGGAGAGAACATATATATCTCCCACACAACAAAATCCATTGTCATAACTATAAAACCATAGTAACACAGAATCCATGTAAAAAGCATCGGCAACCATCAAATATATTTTGAGTCCAACAAACTTTGCTTCAATGCGTAACAGATGCAATTTACACCGCCTACAATTCTTTATTCTTTTATTTTATCTTAATAGTATTCTATGCAAACTGCAGTGCAAAACAAAATGCGACCAAAGATCCAACTGCAGATGCAACATCCCAACATTTGCAAACCCTGGCCAAACAAGAACCCAACTAAGAATCACTAAAAGGCCCAACTGCAATCATAGGACCGGTACCCTGCAAAGTCAAATCAAGCAACAATAAACATCATACAGTGAAGAAAGAAGCAAGCAACAACCACCCCCCCAGGAACAATGTTGTTCCAATCGCGATTCCAGAAACCCAAACATCCAAACTAAAACAACATGAATAGACAATCAAGAACAATGACAACATGCAAATAAGAAATCAGTGGCATGCAAAAAGCAAGCATGGACCACCGAACCAGCAACACCGCTGGAGCATAAAAAATTTTTAAAAAGAAGAAAATGTCTTGTAACAAGCCTGTTAAGTAACCATTCAACACTAAGAAGCATTTTAGGTAAACATTTAAGTCTGTCACAAATGCACTGTAAACATTTAAGAAAAAAATTCAATGTGGCAGGACTCTGACGTATCCCAAAAAGAAAAATTATATTTTTTGTAACAATAGTTCGAATACCACAGAATGTTTTGGAAATCCAAACTTTGGATATGCCACCATATCTAACATTGCCATAAATTTACCTAGCATAAAATGCTAATCCAAACATTTGAATTAATGCTAGCATTAATCCACCATTTGCGAATGCATAACAAAATATCTGATTCAAAAAAGACCATATACGATCAAATACTTTGGATATGCCAACATATATAACATTGGGAATAGTGAAGCTGGAAATAAGACCTCCAATCCCTTGTCCAATCATATCATGACAAATATAGTACTTTTTTTTATATTAAAATCGATGTTTTCAGTTCCCTTGTTCCAACAATAGATAATACGGAAATATTTGTGGTCAAATGACAGACTAATATGAAGTCATCGATTTATCGATCGCTATAGTCCCTCTACGCCTACGACAGCGACTAATAACTACAAATACTTTGCTGAAAAAATGTGACCCCACTTCATTTGTTGTACAATCCATAATCGTTTAAGCATGCGATCTTGTTTTCGAGAGGCACATAGTTTTTTTTATGCTAGTTGAAGATGCTTCCTACTGCATAAGCTAGATACTTGGAAATTTCTTTGTAAATATTCTAGCATTTTGTTTCATGAGTGGCTTGAGAATATTTAATTCTTAAGCATGGTTGAGTTTTTATTCTTAAATAAACTATTATTAGATGCTTATAAAGAGAATACATCAACTTCTGTGAAGGAGACGAATATTGTTGTCTAATATATATGCTCTAATAATACAATTTGCTCCATTTTCCCTTCTTGTATTTCTTTGTGTGTGATAAATGAAGTAAATTATTTGAAGTATTGAGTTAGTATTTAGTTTCGAAAGTTTTTATCACTTCACTCATAGGAGGAAGGGCCCACTCTCAATGAGACAAAGTGTTGTTGATATTTCTTGCATGTTCTATAATTAATTATAACATTATTTATAAGTTAGTATTTTCTGATTGTTGTAAATCACATCAGCAAATCTTTTCTAATGAACATATTTTCTACGTTGTTGTAGAGCCACATATATAGTAATTTTTTGATCGATCATTTCCATTTCATTTGTTTTCTATTTTTGCTCATATCTTTCAATATAATTTTATGTGATTAGATTCTACTCCTTTTATATGAATGTAGCTAGAGTGTGTTGTTCTATATTTTAATTGCTCCATATTCAATAGTTAAAATTGGATTTCTATGAATGTAGCTAGAGTGTGTTGTTCTATATTTTAATTGCTCCATATTCAATAGTTAGAATTGGATTTCTAGTCTAGGATGGAACAACATGAAGATGTTCAACCTTTAATCAATTTCCTGAGACTTGCATATACTTTTCAAACTTCATAAGCTTACAAACCCTAGTTGATAATTAAATGAACTGGAAATCTAGATATCATGTTTAGAATTAATCATATATTTAGGGATCTTTTCATTTTTAAGGTGATTGTCTAAGAAGCATTTAAAGTCTTAAGTTATTATTTTACTGTGCTAAAATATATAACACGTGGTATGGGGATTTTCACTATAGGAAAAGTCAACATCCCTCTCTGTAGAATATCATATGAAGTGTTTTTCATTTAGAAGCATATAGATGCATAAATAGGATAAAACATGTTGGAAATATGGAATAGCAGGGATGCAAAATGTCTAGGTTGTCATTGATGGCATGCCAAAGGGGGAGATTGTTGGAAATATGGAATAGCAGGGATGTAGAATGTCTAGGTTGTCATTGATGGCAATCGTATATGGCAGAAGAAGCAGAGCAATGTTCAAGCAGAGTGATGAAGGGTAGCCGACCCGACAGGAAAGAGAGCGAGAGACGTCGGATCACAAAGGAAAATAAGTCGCAGTCTAAGGATTCGAGGAGAATAAGCTCAGGAGGCATAGCGCTCTTATACGCGCAAGGAGCACAGGAAAGAGACTGAGAGCCGTCGGATCTCACTCGGAAATCCCGACAGCTGTTGGATCGGGAGAAGCTGCG
>JASDQU011246548.1:29619-39916 GCA_032191745.1 Picea mariana | reverse complement strand
TGGCTACCCCCTGAGCTTTAAATCTCGATGAGTCCCTGAGGAAAAGTAGTTAATGGAAGGTAGGTCGGGTGGTTGAAACCTCAACTCACTTAGTAATTAGAAATTATGGGGGAGTCAACTATGGAAAGAAGAGTTGTTAGCCTGAGGTACCCCTTTGGACAGATTTCTCTACAGGTCCATGTCGATATGAGCTCACATCTGACAGAGGAATGCATGCACAGTTTGACAAAAGACTGCTCAGATGCAAATTTTTGAATGTAGTGATCACATCACTCTCCTGATAGTCAGGGACTGTTCTGAGTATAAATAAGTATTTTTGATATTTTTTTAAGGTCATCAACTAGTTGAACAAAGCTCCCTATTTTGTAATTTTTTGATGCCAAAACTGTTCTCTGGTTATGTATCGGATTTGAGAAATTCAAATTAATAGAAGTCAACTTCTTTTCATCTCTTTTTAAAAACTGTGCTAAAACACTCGGGCATGGAGGATCTAGTCGAGGGTTGTTATGTTGTTCTAATGTAGGTTTGATTGCAGTGACATCGTGACCAGTTTTAGTCAGCTTCCTTGTGATATTTTCCCCTCTTACACTGAATGGCTCAGGCATGGAGGATCCAATAGAGTTGTTGTAGCTGCATGGTGATGTAGGTTTGATCATTGTGATGTTGTGACTGTGTTGTTTGGACATATTTCAATGTCTGAAGCTTGAACTTAAGAGTTATCATGATTCTGAGTTTTTCTTCTCCAAGTTGCTTGAAGGCCTGATGCCAATAACAGTCTTTTCCAACTTTCTTACTAAGTCTTCCCTCTGCTCACACTTAAAATCAATTCACTGAATGAAGTTAGTTATGACCCTCACTTCCCTGTGCATTTCTTGTCCAGTTCTGTGTTGAATATCATTCATATATTGAGTTTTGTCCATTGACCTCCAATTATATAAAACAAACATCCACCAAAAATTCTAATGGGTACTGGGCTTATCCTCCCACAATCTGAGGTTGAATTTCAATGCTAGCATTCATGGAACCATTTCTAGGGAACGAATTGAAGACATTTCCCTAGGTAAGAAGGACAAAGAAATCATGATTCTGAAGGTGGATCAGATATCAGTACCATTGAAGATTGCAACTTACACCTGGTGACTTCATTGTTTCAGTTGTGGCTCCTAAAATAAGACACACAAGGTCTACTCCGTAGTTGCCTCTAGCTACACCTGAAGTTGACCCAAATAAGATTATCAAGAAAGGAAAGCTTTCTCGAGAAGGCTTTAGCTGCTGTCCTAGATTGAAAATATTCTTGGGAGAACGATAATGACCAGATCTGGTCTTTGATGGTGAACAAAGACCAGACACTTTCGGAATGCATATCATTCACCGGGTGATTCCATGCTTAAAGAATCCAGTGGAAACTCCACAATTTTAAGAAGTCATATTTTCAGATGGAAGCCATTTTAGCTCGAAGGTTTTCTCCTTTTAATTTCTCTGTTGTTCTTGGTTTTCCAAATGTTGTTCCTAGTATCGATGAGTGGGGTGATTGTTTACCATATTTAGAGAACATGAAGATGACAAACCCATCGAGCATCTCTGTGAGTTTCATGAACTCATGCATCAATGGGAACTACATCATGAGGATGTATTATTGAATATGTTCATGTTCTCATTAGTGGGAGATGCTCATGAGTGGTATCACTCCTTACCCCCTGCTATCATGTCCTCCCTAGAGCAGTTTCATGCATCTTTCAATGCTCACTGTCAAAGGTATTATTCCTCTAAGTTAATCCATCATAACTATTGTGAGGAGTATAAATATGATGTTCAAAAAATATTTTGTTCTTGCAAAAGCTGTGAGGATGAGGGGTATACCTCGGAGGAGTTGTTAAAGCTGGTAAAATCTCTTTCTGCAAGGATGGAGGAATTGGAGGAATATTTTTGTCGCCGCTCTTATGAAGAAGATGCAGAGGATATTCCAGTCCTTAAAACAGATGTTCTTTGCAGCCCTGCTTATGATGAAGAAGTGATTTCAAATAATTTTCTAGATAATCCAACTTTTGAAGAATATCCCAATGAAGATGATGAAAATCATAGCTTTTCCATGGTTCTGGTTTATGGTGGTTATGAATTGGATCCTTGGGAGATCCATGAAGGAGAAAAGGAGGAGATAAATGGGAAATTTATCTCCTATCCAAAACCCGTAAATGAGAAAATATCACCTGAGATCAACCTACCTACATCAATCCCCCACCCAACTATATGCTCTGAGAATGTCGAATGACGGGTGAGCAACAATGAAGTACATGAGGTAATTTCTTACCGGTTGAGGTTTCCCTATTATAAATTTTGTGACCCTGTGGGGTTTCATATGGAGCTGTATTTTATAAAATGATTGGAGCCTGCAAAATTATTCATTTTATCATCAGTTAGGGGTATTGTCAGTATTCCAAGACATGGATTCTGTTGTGGATCCGAAATGTCGACAAGCTATCAAAAGCACTGTGGTTCTTCTGACAATTTCTAAACAAATCTCTCACCACAGAAACCTAATTGATCAGATTCCAAGACATGTTCTCATTCTGCTGTCATATTTCCTTAACCTTTTGTGGATCATTTGTAGTGAAGAAAAGAATCATATTACTAGATAGTCTAGGTGGCTATGGTGGAAGTTTGCTTTCACCTAGCGCTTTGTAAAAATTAGTTAGTCTAGGATTGTACATAAATAAGATCCTTTCGGAGCCCATATGTTTGTTTTCATTTTATTAGAGTAGTGTGCATATGTCCTTGTTTTCTTTAGATAAATTTTAGAGCTAGACTACATAGCCCAACAACTAAGGCACTGCAACTGCACATTCTTAGCATCTCGCAGGGAGCATGCCATCCCCTGTGGAGCCAAATTTTATCACATATAGTTGTCAAGGGCAACAGGTCATCCATTTTCATGGTTTGCATAGGAAGCGTCAGAGGGAAACACTCAAAGAAGTCCATTTCAGGATTGAAATGTAAGCAACTTGAAGTTTTAATCTTTCAGTGGCAGAGATTTCAAGAGCAGTTCAAATCGGCGGCTCATGGGAATTTGGGAGTTTATAATTGCATGAAGCATAGTTCCATGAAAAGAGATGAATCTGGAAGAGAACATGAGCCACTGATATTAAAGGGGGACAAGTGGCAACTAATCCAAGCGTTCAGGGAAATGAGCTTCAAGAGTTTCGATGTGAGAAGTGCATAAAACTTCTGAAGAGCTGAAGTCCAAACTCTCGAAGAAATCGTGGACCATTGATATCAAAATCAGTAGGGAGCCATTGATCTTAGGGGCAGTTCCTCCCAAAGTCCCGAAGGTCCAAAGCGCTCGATGTCCCGAAGTGGCTGAAGTGTCGAAGTGCCCGAAGTCTTGAAGCATCGAAGTCCCGAAGCGCCAAAGTGTCGAAGGCCCGAAGTGAATCTGGACCATCCATCGATGGGGCCATGCATCATCAGATACATAGCTCTGGGTAAAAGTAGTTGAAGGCAGAGGAGGTTTGAGATTTGATTTTCCCGAAGTCCGGAGACCCGAAGTAATTCTCGGTCATTCGATTGAAGAGGACGCACATCAACCATCAGTGTAGACATATGGCACCCTTATAGCCTTGAAACGTAGCACTCATTTCAAGCATTCTTATACATGCCTCTACCCTGCTATCGGGGGATACATGTCGCCACTCCATCCACGACAGGTCAACATAGCACCGACAGGTCATCCTCTGGGAGGTATTATTGTTCAACGTCAAAAGTAGCATCCCCCTCCCCGAGGGAACAATTTGGAGGATTCTAAAGTTGGTGGGTGGTTAAGCTTGGTGGTGGCACTAAATATAGCAGGTGCACTCAGATCATAGATCAGGACCAGATCTATGGCCACAGTCCATTGCGGGGATGCAACATGCTTAGACAATAATTTTCTTGAGCAGTTCCACAATTGAAACCGTGGTTTGGAAAAAGTAATACATGGCAGAAGGTGGTGGATTGCGGGCCCAAAAGAGGTCTGAACCCAAACCACCCTTGAGCAACCCCGCAATCACATGTTTACATGGACTCCTATCCGAAAGAAGCATGTGGCTGCCCCCTGATCTTTAAATCTCGACGAGTCCCCGAGGAAAAGAATTTAATGGAAGGTAGGTCGAGTGGTTGAAACCTCGACTCACTCAGTAATTAGAAAGTATGGAGGAACCGACCATGGAAAGTAGATCTATCAACCCAAGGTACCCCTGTTGATGTATTCCTCTGCAAGCCCATGCTGATTTGAGCTTGTGGCTGACAGAGGAATACATGCATAGTCTAATAGAAGACTGCTCAAACACAAATTTTTGAATATAATGATCAGATCACTCTCTTGATAGTTGGGGACTGTTCTAAGTATAAATAAGTAGTTTTGATATTTTGTTAAGGTCGTCAACTAGTTGAGCATAACTCCCTATTTTGTAATGTTTTGATGCTAAAACTGTTCTCTGGTTATGTATCGGATTTGAGACTTTTAGATTAATAGAAGTTAGCCTATTTTCATCTCTTTGTAAAAAATGTGCTAAAACACTCGGGCATGGAGGATCCAATCGAGGGTTGTTATGCTGTTGTAATGTAGGTTTGATTGCAGTGATATCGTGACCATTTTTAGTCAAATTCCTTGTGATATTTTCCCCTCTTACGCTGAATGGCTCGAGCATGGAGGATCCAGTCGAGTTGTTGTAGCTACATGATGATGTAGTTTTAATCATTGTGTTGTTGTGACTGTGTTGTTTGGACATATTTCAGTGTTTGAATCTTGAGCTTAAGAGTGATCTTGAGTCTGATATTTTCTTCTCCATGTTGCTTGAAGGCTTGATGCCAATAACAGTCTTGTCCACCTTTCTTACTAAGTCTTCCCTCTGCTCACACTTAAAATCAATTCACTGACTAAATTTAGTTATGGCCTTCACTACCCTGTGCATTTCCTCTCCAGTTCTGTGTTGAACATCATTCATATATTGAGTTTTGTCCATTGACCTCCAATCATATAAAACCAACATCCACCAAAAACTCTGATGAGTAGTGGGCTTATCCTCCCGCAATCTGAGGGTGACTTTCAGTGCTAACATGTTCAACCTCAGATTGTAACACTTTTATGCTTTCCTTGTACTTGAGTAACCAACAAGTAATACTTTATCCACACAAGAGTTAAAATTTTCCATTCCGTCATCTTTTCTTTTGATGTAGCATTTGATTCCAAATACTCAGAAGTTCTTCACCTTTTCTGGTCTTCCTTTCCATAGCTTGTAGGGATTTTTGTCATTGTTGTTTCTGAGCATTAATCTATTTTGAATGTAAACCGTTGTATGGACTACATGTTTCCAAAAGATATTTGTCAATTTGGAATCCATTAACATTGTTTGAGCCATTTCCTGTACTGTCATGTTCTTTCTTTCAACAACTCCATTATGTTGAGGTGTCCTAGCAACATATAATTTCCTTTTTATTCCATGGTTGTTGCAGTAGTCTATAAATTCCTTTGAATTCAAATCTCCTCCATTATCAGATATGAAACATTTTATTTTTAATACATTTAATTTTCAACCAATTCCTTATAGACCTTGAAGATTTCAAAAGCTTCTGACTTATTGTTGAGAAAGAAAAATGTAGTCATTCTTGTATAATCATTAAATAATAACATAAATTATTTGTCACCTTTTAAACCCTTTGTTTTAGTTGGTCGAATGAGATCAGTATTCACAATTTCCAGTGGTCTCGTCATTGAATATTCTTTTAATTTAAACCTGGTCTTTGTTTGCTTTCCTTGTTGACAATGCTTACATAAAGTGTTGGTTGGTTTCGTAATCTAGGGAATTTATCTAACTTTTTCCTTTCTGCTGACTTTGAAAAGGTTATCAAAGTGTATGTGACCCATTATTTTGTGCCATAGCCAACTTTCATCTTATTTTCCTAGACAACACTTTTCATTTTCAATTTCACTTAGTACATATATGTTACTTGAAGTTCTTGCAGCTGTTGCAATAAATTTTCTTGAAACCTATTTTCTTATCTGACACTTTTGTGAATCGAAAATAAATTTATGACCTTGGTCACACATTTGACTCATACTTAGAAGATTATGCTTCATTTCTTCTACTAGTAGAACATTTTCTGCCTTGGTATTCTTGTTTCCAATTCTGATTGTGCCTTTTCCAATGATTTTAGCTGACTCATCATTTCCGAAGGAGACTGTTCCATCTCCTTCCTTTATTAATGTAAGAAACCTGTATTTATCACCTTCCATGTGTTTTGAACAACCACTGTCAACATACCAACCATGTTTCTTCTTCTTAGCTTGTAGAGCGAGTGTGCATTCTTAATTGTTATACTGATTCTTCTTTCTTATCCATGTTCTCTTCTGAGGTTCATGTCTGTGACTGTTGTTGTTCTGTTGTGGTTCTCTAGGATGAACTCTCATTATGCAATATTTGGCCATGTGTCGAAAGTTGTTTCACTTGTAGCATTCCACTTCAGTGCTCAATGATTCAAACTTGTTGTAACTTCTTCTCTGTGTTTCACTAGTCCTTCTTGGATAACCCTTTTGTGTATGAATTTCAAAGTTGTTTATGTTCCTATTGTTAGCTCTGTGATTCATAGATTATGTCCAAAATTATTACATGCATAACATAAACCAAAAAACATAGTTTGATACCTGGGAGTTGAAGATCTTCTGAAAGGATTTTCTCTTCTGAATCCTTCTTCTTCCCGAGGCCTATCTGTCGGTTTTTTATTTTGAAATATGAATCTTCTCGGTGGAGGAGTGTCCCTTTAATATTCCTTGTAGATCTTCCTATCCCCTTTGATTGTTTATGCATATATTTTTGGATATGTTTCTTCTCTTTTGTTTTGCATCTTGATCCCTTTTCTGTCTAATTGTATCCAAGTCTGGACTTGTCATGATGAGTTTTTTGACTGCTGATAATGTCATCCAAAACTTTTGAGTGGTTTTGCATATTTTTCTTTTGAATATCCTTTCTTAATGTGACAATCTCTACTTCCAAATTTCCAATGATCCTGCCTCTTTCTTCTAGATGTTCTTTGAGTGATTATTCAATTCTTTTATCTTCTTCTATTTGAACCTTCAAATTTGTGATCATTTTTTCTAGTTCCTCAGTGTCTTTTTTTTTTCTAGTTCCTCTTGTAGATTCTTGTTTTTCTTGTTTTCTCTTCTTATAACTTCTATGGCACACAACAATTCTTCTTGGTAGTCAACTTCTACCTCTTCATATTCTTCTTCGGCCTCTTCATATTCTTCTTTGATGTATTCTTTGTTAGAGTCCTCTACTACCATGAATAGAACTCTTTCTGTCTCACCGTCACTGACTTCATCTTCATCTGATGATGAGATGTCTTGTTTGGTGCATAAGCTTTTCTTGAAAACTTTATTTGTGGTTATTTTACCTTTATATGTTTGTTTTATATTTGAGTAATATTCATCCCTCTTATTTTTATTATGAGAAAATTTGTTAGCAAAATGACCAATACCATCACAATTTAAAAAAATCAAAGGAAACTTACCTTTATATCTGTCGTTGGTTCCCTTGTTCAATCTTCTAACAAAGTTGATCATTTCTTCATCATCTTCCAAGATGTCACTGCTACTGCTATGCTATTTTTCTTTTTTCTTTCCCTTTTTCTTTGACCTTTTGGATTCTTTGAAATATGCTTCTTTTATATCTGGATTTTCTTGTTCAGTTCTCATTTCATATGCTGTGAAGATTTCATGTAGTTCATCCATGCTTGTTGAGTCTAGATCTACTCTTTCTTCTAGTGTTGATATCTTAGGATAAAATCTCATAGGAAGGGATCTTATTACCTTTTGAACAATTATAGATTATTTAATTTCCTCTCCCAATCCTATGATTGCATTTATTTTTTCATCGACTCGTAAGAAGTAAGTTGTAATATTCTCATCTTCCTTCATCTTTAGTTGTTCAAACTGACCTCTGTAAGTTTGAAGCTTTGTTGTTGTTGGCCCTTGACCAAGTTTTGAGGATTCTTGGTCATGTTTGACCTAACTTTGGGACTTCGATAGGCTGTCGAAGGTGGAGCACAAGACGAAGAGAAGATCATGGGATCTCAGCCCCTTTTAGGGCCCTTTTTGGGATTCGAGATTATGTAATGGGTATGGAATGACGACCCATGGGTTTACCCATGATTAGACATATTTTGTAATGTATAAATAAGTAGCTAAGCAATGTAAGAAGAGGGAAGAGAGACCTAGTAGGTCGGTGTGCTAAGTGATAGAGTTCGATCTATGTGATCAAGAATTGTAAGAGCTCTATGCATACCATGTGAGGCTTGCAAGGCTAGTGCAAGTAACTGTAAGAGACGGTTTGAAGGCTTGGTGTTGTACCCTAGCTATAAGAAGGAGGATATGGTAGAGTGTGCGCAGATCTGCTATCTTCTGTAGAGTAGAACTTGGATGCTAGGTGCCTGTAAGAAGCTTGACCAAAGATAATAAAGAAGAGAAGAGTTGGTGGATGTAGCCTCAGGGTGGGGGTGAACCACGTACATGCTTTGTGCGATGTATTGATGTGGTTATGTGTTTACTTGCTTAGTGATTTAATATAGATGAATGATATGTTGATGCTTAGTGCTTAATAATATGGATGGATGTTAGATCTGACTTATGTACATATGCTTAGTGCTTAAATACCTTAATCTGAATGAATACTGTGATACTCTATAATTAGGTTTTAACTACGTTGTAAATAAGACTGTATATTGATGAATGTTAACTATTGAGTGCTCTGTTAAGTGTTAGAATCACAGATCTGTGTCCCAGCTAAGGTTGTAGACATTTGAGTCCTGCAACCACCCCTGCCTCTACCTCAGGTGAGACTTCATTTGCTTCATAGGTATTTTTGAAAGGGCCAGTAGTTAGGGTTTTGTTGGTGCGTTGTTGTAGCGTTGAACCCTGGGTCTGCCCCTGTGCCAACAAATGGTTCCGTTGCTGGGACCTGAAACTGTGATTGTTAGCAACTGAGGAAGAAGAAGCTTTGTGCAAATATCCGACCTGAAACTATGATTGTTGGGAACTGAGGAAGAAGAAGCTTTGTGCAAAGATCCAACCTGAAACTATGATTGTTGGGAACTGAGGAAAAAGGAGCTTTGTGTGAAGATCTAAACTGAAAAAGAGAAAAATCTCTATGCATAGAATTATTGCCCTAATAAGCAACACTACTTGATCTGTGGAGCTTTGTGCCAAGAGGAAGGGTCAGATCTGAAGAAAAGAGGTCAAATATGAAGAAAAGAGGTAAGATCTGGGATCTTTGTGCCCCGATAAAGGTGAAAGTGAGACTAAAGAGGTAAGAACTGTAAGCTTTGTGCTCTGTAGAAGTAAGATAAGTGGAAAATTTTGTTTCTAGAGTATGAATCTAGGTATGTTTTATAAGATTTGTCCTAGCTTGAAAACTAGGGCACTGATAGAAGAAAGAAGATTTGATATGAGTAGATTTGATAAGAATAGTGAAAGATATGTTATACCTATGCATAGAGAGAATGGTTGGACTAACAAATGGATGTAGGTGTTACCCATGATTTTGGTCATCATGATGATGTATTGATGATGGTGTACTCAGGCTCTTCATAAGAACTTTTACCTGAGAAAAGTTACTTTCATCTCTTCCAAGAAAACTCATTTTTGAAGAGGGTTCGCAGGCTACTAGTATATTTGGCTGCGAGAAGGACCCATTCTCGCAGGCTACCTTAAGCCAGGGTGTGAACTTCTCACACTGTGTTGAACTGCTAGGGTGTGAACTCTTCCGAAATCTAGGAAAAAGATGAATTCTTGAAGCTTCTAGAAGGGAATCTTCTAGAAGAATGGGTTGGCATTCGAATGGTTATCCTAGTACTGGATTCCCTGATATTTTGGGATCATTCTTATCCAAGTAACTAATTCATTCTCTCCTATATATTGAGTGAATTCTTATGGAAAAGGTTAAGAAAGATTCATTGGAGAATTGGTGAAAGAATTGTGTGAAGGACTGAAGCTTGAAAAAGCAGCTTGGAGACTCCAACAAGTCCATCCAAAGGGTTGATCTTCTTCATGCAAAGAGTGAGCAAGTGTGTGTGTTGGAGCCAAGGGCCATCGAAAGGAAGTTTGCAACATCAAGGCTCAGGTTGTAATCTTTACTTTCCATTAATATGATACCGTAGCATATCTCTTTCCCATAAAGCTATTTCCACTTTATTGTATAATTCCTTGATCATATACATAGATTGACTGTTGAATAGATTGTGCTATCTTTACTTTGGTTGGTTTGTGTTG
>JASDQU011246547.1:31824-42423 GCA_032191745.1 Picea mariana | reverse complement strand
TATAATTAAGTCATGTGATGAATCGCAAGATGGAGAGGAGCAACATTGGAGGCACCCCAACACTCAAAGGTATGGATCTTTTTAAGGACTGGTTTAAGGTGATTTTTGGTTGATTTATGACTATCATGATAGTTCATAATTAATGTGGAGATCAATGATTTTTTTTAGGAAATTTGAATTTAAGAAGACAAAGTTATGTTGACTCCATGAATGTTAAGGATGCATGGTTGTGGGCACAATCCCCAGGGTATGTCTCTCTAGCCAACATTGTTGCTAGCCTAAATCAATGTAGTACACACTGAATGCGGTGACCTTGAGGTTCATCATCCTCTTCATATGCTTCTTGCTCCTCCTAGGAGGTTCGAACCTCCTAACCTAACCTAGGCTACCCCTACATACCTCGACCTACCCTAAACCTAACCTACATCCTAAGCCTAGCAATCCTAGACTCTTAGTGACCTAATGCAAGACATCTAGACCTAATCTCTATAGCTCCCTAAAGATACTAAAGCTACTAACTTGGCACTCAATTTAGGACTGACATAACTATTACAAAGATAGACCCACCATTTTAATGCTAGATATAGATTCACTCTGACATATTCCCCCATTCTTGGAAGTTTTGGGGCGATTAATATATCATTTGCTTTATTGCAATGTTTAGAACAACATACCATTGTAACTGTGTTTGGTTGTCTCCAAAATTACTCTATATTTTTCATCTAGGGCATTAACTGACTAAATCCAATAACTTGGATCATGTTCCTTCTAACTAGATTTAGATACTAAGCTCCATATAAGTATACCTTGTAGTTGTTGTTGTCACCATGTTTGTGTGGGTTTGTTCCTTTGGTCACTTGTTTATTAAATATTTCCTTGAGCTAATGATATAGTTGAACCTGTGACAAGCACACAATTATAATTATGTTCCCTATAGTTAAGTGCAACTTATAATCATTTATCATAAATAAGGAAATGATATTTTTCTTAAATTTGGATTTGAGTCCTAGTTGATTCCATAATTTAGATTTACGTGTTGTGTGGGGATTAATTGTAGAAATGGGAAGAACTTCGTATCATTCAATTGATTTCAGTAATGAGGTTTGTATTGTCTTTGTCCAGACTATGAATAAGATATTTAAAGAAATCCAGTATCAAGGTTCCTATTCCATTCCACATGCCCTGTGAGTGGAAGTTGGAATGCCCTTTTTAATACTAGAACCCCTTGTCCATCTTATGGATGTGTTCTTTTTTTAACCAATTCTCTCCAAGGTGATATTGTTTGCTTATTGTTTCACTATCTGTGTCTACCTTTGGTTTCATAGCCTATGTTATCCACTTTTCTTGTAATTTCAGGGTAAGTATAAATACAATTATATTTTGAGGATGATTCATCTTTGCATCCATGAATTGGATATCTACAATTGCAATCTTTGAGTGTGAAAAGGATGCCACTTTGTTTTTCTGAGTGTTGGGTGTGTCGTGTTCAACATTGGTGGTCCCTTCTTGTTATAACCCTAAATTGCACCACACATGCTTACCTGGCATCAGGCCAACTCATATCCCTTCTTTGCCAAAAATCTGTTGAACAACTCTTTGAAAATCCTCTTGTATAAAGGCCCACGCGCCCTAACCCATTACTGCACGCATGTACATGCTAGATGACTCACAACAACCCATGTGTACCTACAAAAGAAAGAAAAAAGGAAAGTTGCCGATGGAACAAAAATCTATGGGTGAGTTAACTGAAACTCCCGGCCATACATGGCCGAGGGTTCATCCAAAAACCTAGCTCCTTCTAGCCTATAAAAGAAGGGGTAGGGGTACCATTTGGAAGAGGAAAAAATATAGCAAAGAAACTCTGCCCATTTATGTATTCCATTGTCCCAACCCTTTAGCCTTTCCTAATGCCAAAGGAGATTTAAAGAAAAGCAGTTGAAGGACAGAAGAAAAGGAGCCTAGGATCAGGTTCAAGGAGCGGTGGCCGATCTCAACTTTTGTAAGTTGACTCATTTTAAGTAATAAAGAGAATGTTTTTCCCATCCCAATTCATGAACTTTCTATGGTTTGATTAGTTTATGTTTGATTTCTAACCCGTTAGTATAGAAGTAGCATGCATGCATAGTTTTTTTTTGTCTTGAATGTAGGTCATGTTTGGAAGGAGCATTGCAAACAAGTAATCAAGCACAACGTAGGATCGACATCAAACGCTGGTAACGAGGTAGGTTGATCTTTCCATGCATTTACTGAGAAAAGGGGATTTAAATCTAGGGATGAAGGTAGAAATTAATTTCTATTCGGTCATATCTGCATGCAAAGTCTGAACTCTATTTGCTAGTTCGTAGGGTGTTTTTCCCAACAACAGAATTGGCGACCATACTAGGGAGAATACTCTTTAGGGTTCTTGGAATTTTTATTTAGTTTTTGGGTAGTTTAAAGACTAATTTTTTCTTGCCTGTCTTTTCTTTTCATTTCTGTAAGTTCTGAGCTAGTAGGGAGTCTAGTTTTCCATACCATCTTTCCCTGACTTTTGCTTGACTGTGTTTTTCAGGACACACAGAGGTACACGCAGCCTGAACGTGGCCTACACACGTGTACCCACGCCCTATCCTCTTACAGCCCACGTGTGAATGCTAGTTGTAGAGATAGCAGTAGTGTGTAGGAGTTCAGAGAACCTCAGAGGTAGTCCTCCTCTTCCCTGTTAGAATCACACATTCTCAAGGGGTTTTCTGGAATTCTGTCTGAGTCTTGTTTGCTAACAGTCCTATCTCAGATTGTTTTTTGCCTTATTATTTTTCCTTGCATTATTTGCTTTTCTGTTAGAAAGAGTATCCAAGCCTTCAAGGGATCTTGGTTGTCAATACCAAAGGTCTCTTCCTGGTCTGGTCTATTTGTTTTCATATTTTTTCTTAGAGTTTAGATATACACGTAGCTTGTACAAGGTCAGCCCACGTGTACATGCCCTCTGTTGTTGTTTAGCACGCGTGCGGTTTGAGTGACAGTCGCATGCTTGTACAAGCTACTTTTTGTTCAGGGTGGGGCAGTCATCCCCTCCTTTGATAAGAAGTATTCCTCTCAGGTGTTTGAATATATGTTTGAACAGTTAGTAGCTTGGGATTATTTTTAGCCTTAGCTTGATTTTTCTCATTTAAAACGTTGTCAGAAAAATAAAAAATAAAATTTTGTTTTCTTATGGTTTTTAGACAAGCGTGAGAGTCATTGTTTTTACAATTGTCATTGTGTGATTCTTTAATCTGATTCTTTGTGATCTGCGCTTTAAGCCAGAATTGTTTTTCTTGGTTTTTTGCTTGTCGGTATTTTTCCTTTCTTGCTATACTAGCACTTAAATAAATAAAAAATCTCTTTTCATTTTCTTCTTTGGTTGAAGAGTGTGTTTCTACATCATTAGCTAGGGAAAAGTCTTTTATTTCATAAGTTTTTGTAGTTCACTTAGATCATAAGTAGCTCATAGTCGAGTGAAATTCCTTTGAGTTTGCTGTCCAAATTCTTAGAAAAATTAAATATATTTTTTGAAAAGTTGTCGAAATTTTGCATTCAGTAAAAGTTTTGTTTCCAGCTTTGTTATTCATTTTTTGCTTTCGTCTTTTACACATCATTAGTTTCACCTCCATACCCCTTGACGTAAGACAAATCCATAAAAACAATGCTAATTTTAAAATCTACTAGACTTTTATGTTTGTAGGGTTCACAAACTAGTTCAGGACTAGGGCCTTGGATTAGGTTGGAGAGGAAACTCTTCAAGGCCATTCAAAACCAAACATTGGAGTCTGAGATAGGGAGTGTCTAAGTCCATTTTATTGGAAGTTATCTGGGACCCCCCTCTAACACAGGGGATAAACATGAGGTCGCGTGCGGAAAGGTAGCGGAGATAACCCCTCCAAAGCCAGACCAATCGTAGTGGAGAACACATATAGAGGGCTTGTTTTGGGATTTCGTCAATTGCATTTGCCATGGGGCTTCGTGGGTCTCGAATCCATTCAAGGTCCTCAGTTGTCTTCTTTACCATTTTCTCTCGATACCCTTGACAGGTTTCGGGATCAATGCCCTACTCATTGTGGTCTACCCGACTTTCGACTGTATCCGCCTGGTGATTGTTCGCGTGCTTGCAACCTAGTTGCCAATATTTTTAGGGACATACACAGGTGACTGTGGGGGTATATCGTGGTACCTAGGACAGACATCGGGCCACGCTTTACAGAGTATACCTGGATGGTGCTTCCATGTTCGAGTTTCACTTTCACCGGTAAGTTGCTCTAGTGTTGGTTTTTGTAACTGTTCTTCCAAATAATTTAGTGATTGCTTGTCTTATCTCTTAGGGACTTCTTTTTTAGTGTGTGTTACTTTTGAATGTTTATACTACCTTAGAGTGTCTTGTATCTTCTTACATAGTGGAGGATCCCGAGCTCCACTGGTCACAAAGGCTTCTTGGCCTGCCGTCGGTTACACTAGAGCCACCCCCACCACCATTAAGGAAGAAGCTAGACCAACAAGGGTCTTTTGAAGCGACCGGGTTACAAACAATTGTGCCTGAACAAACCCCGGAGGAATCGACCATTTTGAACCTTGAAGCAACCGCTCTTGGCTCGTTTGAAACCCCAACCACTGATATCTTGGCACCGTTTATTGTACCAATCCAATTTCACAAACACTAGACAGTGCCTCACACAACAATGGAAACAAATGTTGTTACTTCTTCTGGGAATTCTTCAATTCCCACCACGGTTGTAACCACAGGAGAGTCATCTCCTAACCTACCATCATCGTTCCAAGCCACTATGGTCTCGGCCACAACTACATCGCACAGTGGACCGAACCCATCTATGGCAGCGGCCACAACCCCCTTCACACCTAGTGCGACAGGCGCTCTGTTCTCATACGGTATGCCTAGTTCGGGTATAGGTCTTGTACTGACCTACTCCACTTTACAGACTTTGGGTCTGGGGTAAGGCAGCTCTAGCGCTCCTCTGCAAGGTCACTTGGGGGGCACTCCTATACCTTTTAATGCTTTTCCTTACGTAGGAGGTCATATCCCTCCTTCCTCCCCTTCACTCAGTGGTTCGCATCAGCAATCCGCTGGGAAACCTACACACAATAGTTTATTTGGAGCGGGGAGTCAAGGACCACCTTCGCATAGTATGCCGGCAGGTTCGACATCATTTTATTGGAATGGAACGTTTGGTAGCAACACATTCTCGTCAGCTGCTTTCCCAACTGGGGGCAACCCCATTTTTGGACAATCTACTCCTCTGCAGGGTACTATTCCTGCACAGGGGGCACACATAGCAGGACCTTGGAATTCAGGGCAAGGATCCATTCCCTCCTCCGGAATGTCGTTCTGGGGTAATTCTTTCCACAATCAATGGAACCCCAAACAAACTACTATGCATATCCCCACGGGACCGGCATGGGGTGATCCTTCCCAAAGTCCTTCAAATACAATGCATGCCCAACACTCTATGTCCTTTTTGGGAAATCAACCGATGATGTCTCCACAGATGAAAAATCCTTACGCTGGCCAGGGCCATGGTTTCTACCAAAATCTAGGCCAACAGCCAGTCTTTTAGTGGCAACCTGGTGCCAGTCAAACTCCAGGACCCTTTTTCTCAAGTTATCAGCAGCAACCCAAACTACCTTTCCTGGTGACTTTACACTTGCCAAATTTGACGAGGTTGTTGAATGACCCCATTTGTCACGATCCGCATTGGCCTCCTATACCGATGAAGTTGCCTTTGGACATTCCAAAGTTTGAGGCCAATCCTAATGAATATCCAGGAGATCATGTGACTATCTTTCATCTTTGGTTCTCATCTAACTCATTGAAAGATGACTCTGTACAATTGCGATTGTTTCAACGTACTCTCATTGGGAGTGCCACGAAATGGTACATTGAGCTTGATCGCTCAAGATACTCTTCTTTTGGCGAATTGGCGATGGCTTTCCTTAACTATTTCCAGTTACCTGTGAGATACGACACTGGCATAGAGTTGCTCGCTAATTTCGAACAGACAACAATGGACCATATCTCTGATCATATCTGAGAGTGGAGATGCCGGAAGAGTTTAATCAAAGTACCAGTCCCACCAACATTCCTGCTTGAGTGGTTCCTTAATTCTTTGGTCCTACAGTTATCCAAAGACGTCGCGACATCCATATTTTTCTCAGAAGAAGACATCATCATGAGGGCTCAACAGTTTGAGCTCATCTATTCTCAGTCTGGTTTATTATACAACATCTTGCCAGATGAGCCACGTTCAATACTAGATAAAACTAGACAGAGAGTTGTACCGCATGCTGATGGTATTGTTGGTTCAGCACAAACCAAGCCCACTGAGCAATTGACAAAGTAGTTGCAACAGTTATCCATACAACACACAGTGGCCAGCCAAACTACTGCTTTGGCTGCTCACCCTACCCAAACGTCGGAGGTACACATAGTGCAGTTGACTAACCCAAAGGCCCCCCAACAGCCTGAAGAGAAGAAACAAAAATGAAGGAAGGGTAAGGGGGATAAAAAACCCACCGCTAATGCTGGCGAGGGAAACACTGAAAAATGGAAGGTGAGGTATCCATGCAATCTATTCACGAAAGACAACCCAACCCACCTATGTCCTTGGCTTGTGGAGGCCCAAACGTTTTTGACACAACAACAACCCGCCGTGTTAACTAATCCATTTCAACATGGACAAAATCTAACTCAAGCCTCTACGAGCATGGAAGGGGGCAGTCAAGGACCCCCTCCACCTTCGAACAACCCCACGAATGTATATATGGTGAAAGGTGATGCTTTTCTATCAACTATAGCTCATGCCTATAGTCAACCAAGCACTTTCGAGAAGGGCAAAGAAGTCGAACTCCCATCTCTTCCTCTACAGATTGAGAAGACGTTGGGAGAAACAATGACACGCATCCCCAAAGGAGCATTCAAAAGAGCTTCTCACAACCCTAACGCAAGGGCCACCCAGAACTACTCTGTGGTGGAGGATTTATCACAAACCCCTTGTGCGATGTCTGCTTTGGAGGTCCTCCAGAATTGCCCTTCCCAAAGGAAAGCTTTGTTAACAACTTTAGGATCTACCGAGACTTGTAATCTGGGTACAATCATGCTATATACAACCGAATTAAAACCTCATCTGCCTTACCACATAGCATTTCAAATAGTAGTGGCTCATCCCACGAAAACATTTACAAGGAATATCTTTCGCACGGTAGTGGATGAGGGCGCCTCAACATGCGTTATGTCGTTAGCATGTTGGAAGGCCATCGACCAGCCTGTTTTGTCTCCATCACCTACTCTCCTCACTGCTTTCGATGGTCATTCATTCCGACCACATGGTATCATTCCTTCTTTCCTCGTGCAGTTAGGAGGAAAGATCGTGTGCATCGAGGTAGAAGTAGTCGACACTCCCCTCGACTATAATATTTTGTTAGGAAGGAGTTGGACTTATGCTATGCAATCTATGGTCACTACAGTTTTCCAAGTCTTGTTGTTTCCACACTAGGGCCGGATAGTGGCCATAGATCAATTGTCTTTCTCCAGACATGACCCTTCACTGGGGGCATCCACGGTCCCAATGATTGATAATCCTTAACCAGGTGTTGTTAATGTAGGGGTTGGTTTTTTCCCATCCTTGATGGGTACCTTTGATTACCCACCCCCTCAAGGTGATATCAAATTTATATCTAATCATCATAAGGTTGAGATTTTTCAGGTTTCGTCATTTCGCATGACTTACTTCGATGACCCGTGGATACTTCCTTCCCCATCAGCCATGATGGATGAGACAGGGCACTCGGGTATGTCCATGCCCTTGTCCGCCGCTGAAGTAGCATACTCTTTAGTCCATCAAGCTTCAGTTAACACTGATCCAACTCCTGCACAAGAGTTGGATCCACTTCTAGAGCCTATTTGGGCTCAGGGTTCTCTCACCAACCTCAATTCGTTAGACTTAGTCTTGCCCTCTGACGAAGCATTAATCGAAGCAATGACTATTCTGGACAAACCTTGGGAAGATATTCATCACAGATCATACTTCCTCCCAGAGTTAACCCGAATTAAAGCGGGAGAATTCACCGTGACTATGATGGGAAATCGGTTTTGTCCTATTAATCCCTTAGCTACACATGAGGTTTATGCTGAGGGCAATATGGCAACTATCACTGAAACTATACTGATCAATATCTCCCAAAGCCCCGACGTCGTGGAGAATGTTTTCGTCGGAATGGACTGCTCCCCCAGAGAGATTCAACTCTATACAAATATTTTTAAAGAATTCCGCGACATTTTTGCCTGGTCTTACGAAGAGATACTCGACATTGACCCAAAAAGTGTCGATCAAGAGCTACCTTTGTCGTTTTTCAACTCACTTTGAGATCCAAAAGAAACATTTGGCGAGAATGCATTTATGCTTTTCGATCTCGTCCAGATTAACTGAGAAAAGTAACCATTATGGAGTCTTCTTTAAGCCCTTTTCAGACTTCTTAAAGTTGAAAAGATTGCCAAGTGACCTTGTTTCTTCACACTCGTTACATTGGTCCATAAGAACGTTCCTTAAACGGGTCTTCTTTTAAGACCTTTTTAGACCCTTTAAACATGAAAAGATTGCCAAGCGATCTTGTGGCCTTTCACGCTCGTTAAACTAAAATTTGAAGTCACGTATGTCCGGTGGTAGTTTACCCCTTTTTTGGTCCGAACGGTCAATTGTACGAACAAAGGTATACTCTATAGAACTTCCACTCTTTAGAAGAGTACTCTCGGGTATAATTTTGTCCCTTTTTCGAGCCTGAGGGACTAAACTTACGAAAAAGAAACCCCCACGGAGTCCATAGTTAAGCTCTTTTAAAACTCCCTAAAATTGAAAAGATCGTCGAGTGGCCTTATTCTTTCACACTCGTTAAATTGGTCCAGAAGAATCTTCCTGATGGAGTGCATAGTTAAGCTTTTTTCAAACTCCTTAAAAGTGAAAAAATAGCCGAGTGATCTTGTCCTTGTCACACTCGTTAAAATGGTTTTGAATCGACGTCTAATTGGTGCTAGTTTACCCCTTTTTAGAGCCGACTAGACTATCTTCGAAAAAGGTACCCCACTGGAGTCTCCTTTTATGTCTTTTCAAACTCTCTAAATATGAAAAACCATTGAGCTTACCTTCTCTAGGCTTGTTAAACTTACATCGAAGGATGTTACCATTGTGTGTTCTATCAACTGCATTTGCATACCCTATCCACCAGCCTTATGATAGTTTGCTTCTACGTTTTAACACCTTTGGCCGACGAAGGATTTTTTCTGAGTATCATTTTACTAGAACATCAGTCTTGTCCTTGTGCCTTGAGCTTGTATGTTTTCAATACTCGTTCCTCCATTGTAACGTTATATTCCTTTATTCTTTTTCAAAAAATTATCGAAAAGAACAAAAAAATCAAATATACCCCAAAAAGAGGAAGGGAAAAGTATTTTCTTTATTGGCAACATAATGAGTCGCCCTTGGATAAAGCACATCTGTCCGTTTGTTCATCAGACTATGGGATGTAGTACGACCTTAGGGATCTTTTCTCGCTATATAGAGTTGTGTCCTCCACCGTTTGGTTATTCTTCCAAACATATGGAGAGTTTGTGTTGCCTCCTACTTCGTAGACTTATGATTAACATATATGCTATCGGAGTCTCATCACTTGTCGTGCTATTGTCCAAGGGAAGTTTTTCACTAAGCTTGAGTCGGCCCCTCTGCAATATGTCTCTTTTCTGCATACTCGGCCATCCTGAATGTCCAATCAAGTCCATGACTGAAAAGTCGTCAAAGACCTCTGGGTAGTGTAGTCGTACAGTCATATTACACTCCTACCCAAGTTTTAGAAGATTTTGAAGTTGTTGCTTGAGATCTGAAGTCCAGCCATCAGGCTGAATCAACTTCTAGAAAATGGATATCTATCTGTATATCTTTCTGATTTTGACATGTAGCTCCGCTGTGTATTGTTCACAGATACTCTTTATAGTTATTTGACATGGATCTACAGTGTATTTGATTGGTAGCCATGGTTCTATTTTATCTCGAGCATGGGTATGCCTACCTCGGTGAGACATTTGTTATTTTGTCGATGGCACCTCTTGGTTCTTGATCCTTGGGCTCAATCGTTCGATACATCAGTAAAGATTGGTAATGTATTTCGGCCATCAGATGCTCTTCTGACCTCACACATTAGGGGGCATCTGTTATAACCCTAAATTTCACCACACATGCTTACCTAGCATCAGGCCAACTCATATCCCTTCTTTTCCAAAACTTTGTTGAACAACTCTTTGAAAATCCTCTTGTGTAAAGGCCCACACGCCCTAACCCATTACTGCATGTGTGTACACGCTGGCTAACTCACAACAGCCTGCGTGTACCTACAAAAGCATGAGAAAAGGAAAGTTTCCGACGGAACAAAAAGCTATGGGTGAGTTAACTGAAACTCCCTGCCATGCATGGCCGAGGGTTCATCCAAAAACCTAGCTCCTTCTAGCCTATAAAAGAAGGGGTAGGGGTACCATTTGGAAGAGGAAAAAATATAGCAAAGAAACTTTGCCCATTTACGTATTCCATT
>JASDQU011246547.1:5577-17158 GCA_032191745.1 Picea mariana | reverse complement strand
TTATGGCTGACTTCTTCTCTTGGAGGCTAATAACCTAATATAAATTATCTTCTTGAGCCGACAAGTCTTTTAGGGTTATTATCCAACTCATTACGGTTTCTTCTTGCTTCCCGAAGTATTCTATCCTCATTAGGTTTACACGTGGAGGTAAATACCTCCCGCAGCTACCATAATATCAACAGATAATACTCTTTTCCCGCTCGTCATTTTTTTTTTTCATAAAAAAAAGAATGCTATGATACAGAGGAGGAAACGAGTGTTGCAAGTAAGCAAGTAGTTCCAACAGTGGAACATACCTATTCTCAATACAAGGAAGTGCATGTAGGATATGGACTCCAGGGGGAATGTTTCCTCTTGGGGTATAGGGTGTCAAGATGAAAAGGATATAAAAAAGGTTATTCTTGGCTGATGATGCAAATTGCATGAGATAATAGGCTTATAATGCAAAAGTGGGAACCAAAAATAGGCTCAATACTACAAGTGAGAGGGTGAGATGCAATTACAACTTAAGTTCAAATAATTTCCTTTTTCATAAATTTAGTCCCCTAGAACCGAAAATGTATAAAATAATACCCAGAAGAACTCTTCTAGCCACTAATGTCTAGAGTATTTATTTTTTTGAAATTAGTCTACTTGGTATGAAAAAGGGTTAAACCTACACCAAATAAACGTCCTTTCATATCCAATTAACGAGTGTGAAAGAGACAAGTTCACTCGACAATCTTTTCTCTTTTTGAGAGAATCGAAAAAGATCTTAAAAAAGACTCGAGGATGTTGTTTTAATTAGCATATGATGGGGGAGGCCAAGGCTCTCGTGCATAACTTCTGTCAAAAGTCAGTAACTCATAGATAGCTGATACAATCTTGGGAAAACCCAAAGATTTCCAAGTCAAGGAGGATAAAATACTTGCAGAGGTTACCTTATCTACAATATATCGAAGAATGTTGTTGGCACAAGGGCAGACCCAGGGTTCAACGCTTAAAAAACACACCAACAAAACCCTAAATACCGACCCTTTCGGAAACACCTGCAAAGCAAATGAAGTCTCACCCGAGGTAGAGGCAGGAGGGTTGTAGGACTCAGGTGTCTACAACCAAGCTAGGACACAGATATGTGATTACAACACTTAACAGAGTACTTAGACAACAATATGCGTTAGTTCATGAGTCTCATTCACATTGCATATTAACCTTTATTACAAATCAACACAGTAACAATAAAGATCAAGCACATCTAATCACTTAGCACATAGCATTATCTCAGATCTAGCATTCATTTATCTTTACTACCAATAAGCACTAAGAAACAACATCAGATGCATTCATTATACATTATAACAACAGTACTAAGCATAATCCATATCGCACAAAGCACAACAAGACACGAGATATACGTGGTTCACCCCAATGTGGGGCTACGTCCACCAACGACTTCTTCTTCTTTATTAGTCTTCAATCTTCTTACATTCATCTGCTCCTGTGCATAAAACCACAGAGCCCAACTCTGTAGAGGACAGGAGATCTGTGCACTGCAACACAACATATGGTGCACATAGCCAATCATATCTTCTTCTTACATCATCTAGCTACTTATTTATACAATTACAAAAAATCTTAATCATGGGTAAACCCATGGGTCAACATCCCATAACCCATTACATAAACCCTAGTACACCCTTTATTGGTTCCACAGGCCCACAAAACAAGTGAGATCCTGTGATCTCCACTCCACCTGGGCACTCCATCTTCGTCTAGCTTGTCGAAGTCCCAAAAGTGGTCAAACATGACCAATATTTCCTCAAAACTTGGACAAGGGCCAACAGGTCCCCAACACTCACCTGTGACTCGTCCCAAGTCACTCAGATCTTGGAAACGTTTTTTCAAAGGCCTCGAACTTAGCTCGAGCTGCCTCAACTTGTTACTTCGCCAAATATTCCTTCTCGATGAACTCCTGAATCACTTGCTTTGTAACAAGCCCTTATAGGCGTTGTTCCACTATCGCAACTAGTTGGTCTAGCTGTGAGACTTGGCCTTCAATCTCTTTGAAAATCATGTAGGATTTTTCCTGCACCGACTGTAATCTCTATGTAACTTCCATGATTCTAATCTGGATAGCAGTAATCTGCTGCTGGACTATGCGCTGCTCCTGTAATCTCTTCATTTTCTCAACCACAATAAGTAGCTTCATCTATGCTTGCACGGTGGATTCCTGTTGCTGCGCCTCCTGGAGCTATGATTCCAGTTTTCTCGTCTCTAGGTCTTCTACGAGGCATTCATAGGTCTGTGTGCTTAGATCACTTAATCGTCTACATTCTAATGCGAGGATCTTGATCCTTCCAACTGTACTCTTGGATGCTTCCTCCCTTTGGTCGTGCACTTCTTGCGGAGTGCTTGACACTACTTGGAGATATAACTCTTTTATCCACGCTTGAAGTTGTTGAATGGCCTCAATGAGCTTCCCCACTTGCATCTCGACTGACTCTGGTTCCTCCTGTGCCAAATCTGGCACAAAGCGAATTACTTTAGTCACCACTTCCTTGACCGCAGTCTACTCTATGAGTAGCTAGTCTTTTTCTTCCTATGTCTTTGCATTGTTCTACTCGAACATCGTTTGAAGTTCATCTTTCTCCTTTTCGTAGGTAGTTACACAAGACTGCGCAACTTGTGGTTTCTCCATGACCTCTTCCTTTTCTTTCTTTGAGGCTTTTGTAGCCTGTTCCTTTTCTTCCTGGACTCACTGAAGCCGAGCCTCCGTTGCATCTGCTAATATTCATAATTGGGCAGGCTCGTCCCCCAATTCTGCAATCTTTGATGAAGAAAGCACATTAGGTATTGTGTGGCTCGAATGGATGGCTTGTTGTGTCTCCTTTTGCTCCTTCTCAATTCTTTCGTACAACATCTCTTGATTTTCTCCATATCACTGTAAGATATATTCTAAAGCATCCTCCACGACTATGATGATTAGATTGAAATCATCTTATGTGAGAGTGGCCCTCATCTTGGGCTTAGTGGCACACGTCTTCTTTCTTATGGAAGAATTATGTGGAGAAACCTTCCTCTTCTTTGATGTTTCGACCTCTGTAGGGGGATCCTTCAGCGGTGTAACTTCGCCTTTTCCTTGATTTTCTCCTTCTTCCCCTCCTTCTTCTTGATGTACTTCATCTCCTCCTCCTCCTGTGGGAGAGTCAGGCCCACTGTCCTCTGAGGCATTGTCCTCCTCATCAATTTCTATGTTCTACACTTCCTCCTTTTTCTTCTTTTTCTTCGTGCTAGTTTATCCATCATGCTCGACCCGAGTGACCAAGGGGCTTCCAATGATGTTGAGGTCGAAGGGTTCTACATCGTCAACCAGTACAAGAAACTCCGTCGGCCATTCTTTGGTGATATCCTCCATATTTTAGTCGGTTAGTTTAAAATAGGATTGTAGCTCCTCCTTTCTCTCATCCCTATGTGCAGTGATATAGATAAAGTGTCGATATGGACAGAACTTCACTAGCGGTCTGTACTGTTGAAATGTGTTCGATGTTATTCGTGGAAATGCCTCAATAACATGCTTCAACTGCTGGTAAAAAGCATGGAAGACACCGTTCGATTGCCACTGCTTCGACATATCATTTTTGTACCACAAGGTGGAGAACCTCACGGCCAACGGCTGTGATGGCTCAACTTCTAGAAATGTCTCTCCTTCCAGCATCTGCCAAGCGACAAATGTGATCAATACCAGTAACCAACTAAAGTGGAACTCATAGCCCTGTTCCTACACTTCAGGACATTTCTTCTCGAGCTCATTGATGAGGTAACTTGCCTAGTTCATTTGCATTCCATACATGCACTTTCCTGTGAGGTCGACTACGAATTCTGTGACTTGTGTGGGATGATTCTTTCTGATGAGATTGCCATCTATAAGATGACAATCTAGGCGCACTGTGCCATCCTAGATGGAGGCTACCTTGTAGCCTCACTTTCCCTTTTCTACATCGCCATAATCCTCCTTTATGTGTTGTGCCAGGGAGCGATTGAAAGTCTTCCCTGGGTAGAACTGTTGAGGGTCTGGTCCCTGCATGGTCAGTCCTATAATCAATTGGATCAACGCTTGATCCATAGTGACGCTCCTGTCGAGCCACAAATATCCTCAGTGGTAGCACGACAACAGGAGTTTAACACAAGCGTTAACCTCCAGATGTTGACCGAAGTGAAGGATCTTCATTACATTAAGGATCGTTGACTACACCAGCTCCTTAATCCATGGCTGGGAGACTATGCACGGCTTCTTCCCAATCATCTTCATCAAACACCTATGGGGAACGAACATGGTGTCGTTCTTTCTGTCGCCAAGGTTAAAGTCGTTGTTCTTTGAAACTGGGATCTGTCCTAGCTGAGGTCCAACTACGCGTATCCCCTTCGGGATGTATGCACTGATTAACGTATACTCAAATTCGCATGGGATACTGTCGCGGGTAACTGCGCCAGCTAAAGGCGGTATGTAATCTGGCAAGACTGACGGGATCTGCTTCACGTTAGCCAGATCGTCATGGTGCTTGATTCGCTTCTCAGTAGCATGGCCAGAACGTCGTCTAGTCGAGGGGGATGCTTAAAATCTACCAGTCGACGATGATTGTATTCCTACATACATAACTTTCTCATCCATGAGGTCTACAAGAATCTCTTCCATGGACTTCTCTAATGTGCTTGGTTCGCTCGAAATTCACACTTGTAACAAAATGGATCAGGTAGGAGAATGAACAAGCGAGGTAGTCAAATGGATGGCGAGGTCTAGAAAGCACAGTGTGATGTACAATCGATTCTTTGTTAGCTTGGATATTCACAGGTGGAAAAAGGTGGTCTCGACACAGTGTTCGACGGGTTAAATAAGCTTGTGTCGTAACAGATTCCTCCAACGGGCAGGAATGCATCCATCAATGTGAATCCGTCCGTTATGGCGCAGTCTCAATGATCCATTTGCTTATAAATGTGTTTTCTAGCCGTTCTGGGGTGTCATTCTAATGGTCAGGGCACCTCCAATGGTCATATAGCTTCGTCGTGGAAAAGTCCCATTCTGCGTGGTTCTGCTCTTCCGATGAGGTTCAGGGCCTGAAAGCCTTCCTCCTGTGAAGTCTTCTCTAGAACTTCCTGTAGTTTTTTTAATTTGGATTTCTTCTTATTGAACTTTCTTGCCTTCTTTCTTATGATCTTGTGGAAATTTGGCATACATGCATATATTGAAGAAATTTCAATGTTGTACCCATTCACTGTTCACTATGTGGGGTTGGTGGAAGACATTTGTGATGGGTATATTAGAAGTTCCATCACATTTCAAGAGAGTTCTGACAAAGATTCTACATATGGCAATGAAAAATGATGATAATGAGACGTGGACTATCTCAAATATTATGTGTGGGGTCAATGGATGTCATTAATCCATTAACGAGATATAATCCCTAAGCAATTAACCATTAAACTACCTAACCCTTAACCCTGAAATACCTTATCCCTTGACCCTTAATACCTTAAACTGTAACCCCCCCTGATCCACTTAACCCCCAACAACTCAACAAATTAACTATTTAGACACAATAGGCATTAAATTGGAAGCCAAATAGGAAGCCAAACTAGAAGCTATAAAGGAAGATAAGATAGATGCTAACTAGGAAGCTAAATTGGAAGCAAAATTAGAAGCTAAACTCGAAGCTAAACTAGAAGCTACACTTGGCATTAACTTGGGCGATAAATGGGGCGCTAAATTGGGCACTAAGGAAGGCGATAAAGAAGGTGATAAATCAAGCGCTAAATTAGGATGCTAACTAGGAAGCTAAACTGGAAGCTAAAGCAGAAGATAAACTTGAAGCTAAACTCGAAGATAAAATAGAAGCTCCACTTGGTGCTAACTTGGGCACTAAATAGGGCACTAAATTGGGCGCTAAAGTAGGTGATAAAGCGGGCGATAAATTAGGTGCTAAGTTAGGCTCTAAAGTAGGTGCTAATAGCACCTAATTTAGCGTTGAATTGTGTTGCTCGACACAAATAACACTCAAAATAGTTCCATCCTCATAAATAGCACTGATTTTTTCAAAAAAGTGGAGAAAATATATATTAAAACAGATAATGGAAGCAAAAAACAGAGCTAAAAAGGAAGCTAATCACAAGGATTTGTTGTATTCAAACAACAGAGGAGATTGGTGTCTCATGGAGTTCGGTGCCTACAAACAACTATGGGGATTGGTGTCTCCAGTGAGTTGGTGACTACAAACATTTGTAACCGTAGGTTGGTGCCAACAAATTTATAATAAAAAAAACATTTTTGTGGTTTTCTCCTGAAAGGGTAAAATATAGTCTTATACTCATTCACCCCACCGCCCCCTGCCCCCTCTTTTCAGTATAAGTGTGTGCTCAACAAGCCAACATATCTTTCTCTTTAGAGATAAGCTACCACCATTCTAGCCAATTTGTGTTCTACAATATTTTACTATTTTATTCGTTAATAGAAGTTGGGTTTCACTATATTGTTGTACTCTCTGCTATATTTCTATGTGTGTTTCATTTACTTCTCAATACAATTAGTATCACTTTTAACATAAAAATATAAATAATATTAGAGAATATGTAATAAAACCATAGATGATTTTAAGGATGAAAAATTATTTTAAAATGTAAAAACCTTAAAGAATCTTACTAATCCTTCATATGCCAACTATAAATGTTTGACAATATTTTTTGTAAAAATATTTAAATTTCAAAAGATTTTATATAGTTTGTATAATTCTGTGTTGAGGAATTGTGAAAGAAAAAATATGTATAATTAATTATGAAAAAAAAATATGAGAATTTAATTGTGTCGAGGACTTTTGAAAGAAAAAGCTAAAATATGTATAATTACTCATAAAATATTGAAGAGTATAAAATTTCAATACCAACAAATTATTTGAAATCTTTATCACCCAGAAATTGTTTAGTGAAAGAAACTTTTGAGACCATGTGCATGTGTTTCTTTTCAATTCAATCCATTGACAGACACATGCCGTATTGAAAACTCTGTTTTATTTTTTTAATTTTCCACTACGAAACCATTAAAAAAACAGGCAGGAGATTTATTAAACATATTTGTAATATGGCAGCGTCCAACTCGTTTTTGCTGCACATCAATCTTGCCATGCGTCACAAGAATGAATGGCCATGCCTATTGCAGAATTGAATTGAATTGAATAGACGATTTGACTCTAAACTAACCATACGAACACAAATGACGATTTGACTCTAAATGAACCAAAACTACTTCACCATACGAACACTAAGTCAGTCGAACAGGAACACACAATTTTCGACTGCATTTATTCTCTCCCATGCCTACCATGCAAAACAATGTAATTAGCCGAAGTTCATGGTGCCGGAGTTAGTTTGATCGCCGCCGGGGTTGAATTGGATGCCACTATTGTGGGAGTTGTTTTGGGAGATGCGGGTAGGCTTCGGCTCTGTCTGCGGCTTCGGCTTCAAGTTCACCTCCGGCTCCGGCTTCGGCTTCAAGTTCACCTCCGGCTTCCGCTTCGGCGCCAACTTCACCGCCAAGTTCACCTGCTGTGGCTTCGTCTGTGGCTTCGGCTTCGGCTGTGGCTTCATGTTGTTGGGCATTGTACACGAGTACTGGATGGCACTCTTGGTATCAATATTGCCTTCACTTCAACTCAATCTGCTAAACTGCATAAAGGCGGATCAATACATAACGTGGACATATAATAGCTGTAACACCAAATATACCTACAACTTACAATACCATACCAGTATGCAATTTTGCACAGCTTATGACATTACAGAAAGTAAAAACTTAACATTCGTATACCTTAGGACGGGGATACTCAACCGGAGCCCAAAGTTGGTAAGCAAGAGGTGAGAAATACAGTAGCATAGCCCTCGTTATATAGGAACGGGCTGACTCCAAACTAGGATTATTAAACAAAATTATTAAAAAAATAAAACATTAAAATAATGACGTAGATCAATAATGCAAAGTCCAAAGTCCAGCGTGACGAGAATGATGTAGATCCATAATGCAAAGTCCAGCGTCACGATGTGGATCTAAGCTGTTAAATGCTTAACGCTAGGTCACGATGCGGGTCTAAGTTATTTAACGCTAGTTAAATTAACTAGCCCGACTTATTCGTTCAATTGGGGAGACGAGCAAAACACATCAGCGCCGTTGGCGAGCAATTTAATGATGGAGTGTATACAGTGGAAACTGAAGTTCCTTTACATCCAGCTGTGTATATGACAGCTGCAAATCATGTAATGTATTCTTCTATTCATTTGATATTCTTTAAAAGTATTACACTGTATATGATTGAAAACAGTGTAATGTTACTTTAATAATGGAGTGTATACATCCCTCTGTGTACAGTGGGAACTAAAGTTACTTTACATATGTGTACATGACAGCGTGCAAAGCATGTAATGTGCATCCGAAGGATTACTAAATATTGTTGTGGAGGATTATTAAATATCATGGGTTTGTTTTTTTAATAAAAACATGCTTTCATTTTTATTGTGGTTGACATTAATATATATAATTAATTTTTAAAAGATTATATAATCATGTTATTTTTTTATTTTTTTTAAGAATGGTTACATTTATTTTGTTATCTAGTGTAAGATTAATTTATGAAAGATTGCACATTCCATCACACTTTATTATCACAACTAAAATATTTACTTGCATATCGTGGTATGGAGTTTTCATGGAGTGTTTCAAAATGTGTAATAATGAATGGAGAAATAATATTCAATAAAAGAATGTTAAACAAACACAGCTAAATAATATTTTATAGGAGATACATCATATAAATATTGTTACTTAAGGTTCAAATCCAGAAGGGGTAGAGTATATGTATTACCAGTCAAATTGTTGGACAGAGGGGGTCCCTTGTCCCACAAACAAGGAGGTCTCATACACCAATTTGGTGTGCTGACTTGGTCTAACCTTAAAATTAGATTATTATTATTGACCTTAAAAATAGATTATTATTATTATTATTATACTATCGCCTAAACTATCACCCATACAAATGGCTTTAGTTACGAAATACCATCTCTGTACTGTCTCGAATATTGATAAGAAGAAAAAATTGTGGTGCTGTCCTGTCAAACTTAATCGTTCAAATTTGATCCCGGCATTTCCTAATTCTACTGCATTAGGGATACTTTTGATGTCATTCCGTGCTTTGTTTTTATCTTGGAACATTCCAGTGCACATGCTACAACATTTAATGAAGATGCTCCACTCATCTTGATCTACATGCTCACCCCCATTGAAAGGTGGAGATACAATGGCCGTGTCACCTTGATCTACACGCTTGGAAGGTGGAGATACAATGGCGGTGTGCAAGAAACCCAAAAGATGATGAACTTGTTGTTCACCTTGTTTTGGACAGGACCATTGCTCTATCTTAAAAAGCTTTGAAACAACGCGATATAAAATACATCAGCACACCAAAAACATCTTTTCGATATCAACGGCCGAGTTGAGCACCAGTTCGAGTAGCTTTCGGAGAACGATCAAAGGGACTTGATTTTCAAGCATCAAAATGTCGTACAGTATATCTCTTGTAGCAAAACCAATCTTATTTAACCCAAAAATAGGGTCATATCACTCCCTCTCCTCGAATCCTTCAAATTTCAGAGTTGTCAATACTTCTAGAATGAAGCAACCGTCCAAAATTAGCATCCGAGCGAGGGTCTCTCCATCGCAATCGATGTTTTCTTCGTAGCTGTCCCTGATTTCCTTCTCCAGCTTCAGGATCTCCTCCCTTGCGCGATCGGCGAAATCCATATTAGTATTGAACCTCTTCATCATTCTACGCATCGCTCTTCCTTTGTGATGGCCCATTTGAGGAAGCTCTGCACTTCCGTGATGATGTGGACCCAATGAAACTCTTCGACGGACATATGCTTTTTTTTTGCATCCTTCAGCAAGTTGGGAGCTCTAAATATGCACACAACGGACGACGGTCTGAGACGAACAAGAGGATCCTCTTTAATATAATCAGTCCAGTCCGTTTTGCTGATCCATCTTCGCGGTTCTCTATCATTAGGTAATTGTATCAATTGCCTCTGCTGCGACATCTGTCTATCATCAGTCTCGGAATGAGGCTCGACATCTGGCTTTGCATCGTGCAGCAATGTCCGTTCATCATCACTGGCGACATGAATCTCGACTGCAAAGTCTGCTGACGCTGGGCTTGCATGGCCAGACATTTTATCACAACAATTCCGGTGCAGAGATTACTTTGTCTCTCTCTTATTACAGCTATGTCTCCGTTTCAGTGGAGCTGTAAAAACTTTCTCCACCTTATACCTGCATTACATACACAAATAAACCTCTAGTAATCATACTCAAATACTGGAGAGCTACATTACATACTCAAATAAACCTGTAGTAATCATCAAAGTTATAAAGAAGCTAAGAATACTTCACACAGCAGCCAAAACATCGGTCTAGAATGGCCAGAAACACATGGGAGAAACCGGAAAGCAGATAAAGTCAGAAATCACATGACTCAGAAAACAATCTACTTCACAGCAGTTGGACGATTACATAATGGCAAGGTCGTAGCCTTCTATTTCTCAGATTAACTAATTCTTCTTGATTTCGAACAAAGCTATTACCTACACAACCCTTTCCTCTCTTCTTAAATAACTGAAATTAGCATTAAAATTAAAAGTTAAAGTGAGAATCCCGTTTTAAAAGTTAAAGTACAAATGTTTTAAAAGTTAAAATAGAATTGGAGAAATTTAAATGTTAATTTGAGTTTTCAAAACCTTTCTAAAATAAATTGCATTTCATTATACAATTTAATATATATATTCAAAAACTTAAAAAAAATATAAAATACTAACTTTATTAATTCAAATTTTGGTTATGATGACTAATTTTATTAATTCAAATTTTGGTTATGATTGCAAAGTTAACAATGTATTAATATCAAATTATATTATTAATTTAAATTTAATCAAACATAATTTATTATTTTTATAACAAAATAAATTAATAAATTTTTTAATAATAAAATAAATTGAGAAAAATGTAGTCTATCTTTTAATAATAAAATAAATTGAGAAAAATATAGACTATATTGATTTCATTAATTTTATTAATCTATTATTTGACTACCAATTCCATAAACATCAAATAGACCATATCCAAAAGAATTTTATCACTTATAATCTCAAAATTAATGATAATACACCCTATCCTATCCTCCATTGAGAGCATAGGTATGCTTAGATACTTAATTCACAAGAACAAGATAAACCATATGGATAACAAGACCAACTTCATGCCAATCCTTGGCTAAATCATTGGGGAATAAAATAAGAAATTATTCTACTGATGACATTAAAAATATTGTAAAACTTAAATTAAAAGAGAATCTATGGTGTGATAAAGAAGCGATAAAAGAAATGTTGGGTATGTGTTATATTCTTTGCATGTGTGTGTGTGGGCGCATCAGATATGACAACTGCGTCTAACGATCCTTCGTAGTAGTGCTCTGTTTGTGTCATGTGCGCCAGGCACTTTCCTTAGGGGGTCCCACAG
>JASDQU011246546.1:2003-14427 GCA_032191745.1 Picea mariana | reverse complement strand
TTTGACTCGTAACTGATGATATATTGATCTCAAGTCAATCTTTGAAAAATTGTCGCTCCCTTCATTTGATCAAATAAGTAATCAATTCTTGGTAATGGGTATTGGTTCTTGATTGTGGCTTTGTTTAATTGACGATAGTCAACAAAAATCCTCCATGATCCAAACTTATTTCTTTCAAAAATAACTAGCACACCCCACAGTGGTACGCTTGGATGTATAAGTCCCAAATCCAACAACCCAATCAATTGCATCTTTAACACTTACAATTCCAATGTCGACATCCAGTATGGCGTTCTTCCAATCAATTATGTTTCAAGTTTTAAATCTATGGTAAATTCCAATTATCTTTCTGGTTGTAAACCTGGTATCTCTTTAGGAAAAAAATCCACAAACTCTAATGTCATTTCCACATATCGAAACTCATCTTATTCAACTACCTTCACCTTAATTCTTTTAAGAACAATACTAGATATAAAACTTTTAGTAGCTTCTGGATCTATCAGAACACTAAACTGTTGATTAGCTATCATACCTGAAGTCTCTAGTACTATAGATTGATTATTAACTAAAATTTCAAGGTACTCTCATTGCCTAAACTTGTGGAAGGAAAATTATCCAAGAGTTGTAGAATGATTCCAGATGAAAAATACCAAGGTAATTACATAAAGGTTGTTGATATCTAGTTTCAATTATTTTATGATATTTTGGATAATTAGAAGTTGAATAGGAGGTTTCACAATTTCATTAGAACTATCATAAGGGTCAAGGAGAATGAGGCTAATATATTTCCACTTATATTCCTATAAGGCGACCACATAGCATAAGGAGAAAAAGGGGGAGATGATATTTTTTTTAGATTGGATGCTTATATGGATGGTGATGACATCAATGATGTGATGTTAGATCTTGGATCTGATGTCAAAATTATCCCTAACAGGTTATGGGAAGCCATGGAAAAACCATAATTAGTTTATTCCCCTAAATACTTGCAGATGGTGCTAGCAGGAAAAGACCCCCTAAGGCTACACCAGGGTTTACAATGTAGGCAGATCAACAACCATCTAAAAGTCAACTACGTCTCTAGCTACCCCAAACATACCCAATATTCATACAAGAAAAGAAAATATGAGATGGATCGAGTAACTATACCTCTACTCTATGTCTGGTGATGATCCTCTCACGCTTGAAATCTTCACTGACAGCATGCCTCCCAAGTCTGGCCTGCATTCAAAGATAGAAAAATCAAAAATTACAAGCAGTCAATTCATATACAAATTAGGGTTAGACGTTAGAATATAAAAATATAAACCATTAAAAACATTCAATAAGCCATGATTTGGGACAGGAAAAGTACTTCTTTTATTGATAACTCAATGATTGTACCTTTTACAACCAAATTCAGCTACTACTCCATGAACCTGGTTTAGGATCCTCTTTAGCAAGCTCCAAGTGTACCTTTGTATGGCTTCTCCTCTCAACATTCATATCTCTTCTTGGGAAGTGAATGGGTTCTGATGGAGGAAGAAGGGAAAATTAGGGAATTCTAAGGCAACTCTCATAAAAGGCTTGCAATTAATTTGGGCAAGGAGGGGATGTGAAACAGGCAGAGTTTCATTGTTCTTATGTCTAGATGTGGAATGAGACCCCAAAAACTCCTTTTATATGACAAAAGGATGGTTATTTGGTTGGGTTACGGGCTATAAGCAGTGGATCAGTTGGGAAACTACCCAATATCTCGTAATCTCAACGAATTCTTTGCAACTTTTTATTTTTTGCAACTTTTGCAATAATACACGGGCTTTAGTGGTGTATCATGCATATGTATGTGGGTTGCAGTGGTGCAACAAGCATATGTACATGGGCAATATTGGTGCAAAGCATGTACATCTTCAAAAAATGGGTTTTTTAAAAGAGCGACTCAGTGATGGCTTGGAAAACAATGCAAGAGGGTCAAAGGCCAGGTATGCATATGTAGAGAAATTTAGCGTTATAACAAATGCCTCCTAATGTTTGAGGTCACAAGAGCATCTGATGGCCGAAATACATTACAGAATATTCACCAATGTACTAAATGAGTGAGCCCAGGACCAAAGTTCGGGAGGTACCATCTGCAAAAATAAAAATTGTCTCTTTGAGGCAGGCATACCCATGCTCAGGATAAAATAAATCATGGATGCCAATCAAATACACTGCATCTCCATGTCATGTAACTATACAAAGTGTAGCCACGAGCAATACACAATGGATCTACATCTCAAAATAAGAGATATACAAGTATACTATCCATCTTCAAGAAGCCAATACCGCCTGATGGCTGGAGATGAGGTCTTCATAGCTCGAGAAACAACTTCAATATCTTCAAAACTAGGGTAGGAGTGAAATGTGAGTGTATGAATTCACTATCCAGAGGTCTTTGATGACTCATCGAGAAAAAACAAGAGGATCTTGATGATCATGCAAAGAACTTCATTGATTTCAAACAAGGACTTGATTGGACTTTTGGGATGTCGGGCATGAGGTCAAGAGACAAAGTGCAGAAATTCCGACTCAGGTTGGGTGAAAATTCCCTCGGACAATAGCATGAAATATGATCAGACTCGGGCAACATGACATTGACATAATTTCACGATGCAGGAGGCAACACAAACTCTCCATGTGTTTGGAAGAGTAACCAAATGGAGGAGGACACAACTCTATGTAGCAAGAACAAATTCCTAAGGTCATATTACATCCCAAAGCTTGATGATCAATGGAAGGATATCCTTTGTCTAAGGGTGACTCATTGTGCTTCCAAAAAAAGAATATATATTTCCCATCCCCTATTTTTTGTTTTTTATTTTTTATTTTTTTGTCTTTTTCAATTTTTTAAAGATCTTTGAAAAAGAATAAAATAATACTATGTTAAAAAGGAGGAATGAGTGTCCCAAGAAAGCATACTAGTTCTAAGTAGAAGGAACACACTAATGCTCAGAGCAAGGAGACATGCGCATGAAAAGGACACTCAAGGAAAATTCGTCCATGGGTCAAGGTGTCAAGGTCATAGAGGCAAAGTGCTACTAGGATTGAGTATAATGCATGCTTCAAAGGTTCATTTGAGATAAAAATGGAGCCGACATTAGGCGAAAGATGCAAAAACGAAAATGTGATTAACAAGACACAATGAAACCCCCTTCAATGTAATTTTTAACGAGCCCAGAGAAGGTAATTTTGATAGTTGTTTCACGTTTAGAGAGTCTGGAAAATGAAAAAGAAGACTCCAAGGGGTACCTTTTTCGGAAATAGTCTAGTTGGTTCAAAAAAGGGGCAAACTAACACTGAAAAGACGTCTATTCAAAACCATTTTAACAAGTGTGACAAAGACAAGATCACTCGACAATCTTTTCAATTTTAAGGAGTCTAAAAAGAGTTTAACTATGGAATCACAACCTTTTTCTAGATTTAGTCTCCTTAGCCCGAAAAAATATAAAATTTACTGAGGATAACTCTCCCGATGAGACAAATCTCTCTAGGTGTACCTTTTTCCTCTATAATCTATAGGCTGTAAAAAGGCGTTAACGCATGCCAGTAAATGTTCTTCTGGACCAATTTAATGAGTGTGAAGGAACAAGGTCACTCAGAGATCTTTTCAATTTTACGGAGCCTGAAAAGAGCTTAACTATGGACTCTGTGGGGGTTCCTTTTTCATAAGTAATCTCCAAGGACCAAAAATGGTGATAAACCAAAACCAAGGAGAATGTTCCTTTTTCATAAATTTAGTCCCTCGGGCCCAAACAAGGGTTAAAATTATACCTAAGAATACTCTTCTAGCAAACCAAAGTTCCTAGAGAATACCTTTGTTTGTACAATTGGCCATCTAGACTGAAAAAGGGGTAAAATATCGTGGGACAGATGTTCCTTCAAGTTTTAGTTTGACGAGCGTGAAGGTCAACAAGATCATTCGACAATATTTTCATGTTTAGATATTCTAAAAAGGGCTTAAAGAAGACTCCAAGAGGTTACTTTTTTCAAGTAATCATGACAAGATCACTTATACCAAGAGGGGGATGCAAGGGCTCCCATGCCCCCATTGGATAAACCAACAGATCAATTGTCGAGACCATGTCTCAAGATGGAAAACATGAGTGGACAAGTTCCTGCTTAGGAGAAATTGAACATCGAGGATAAAATGCCACATAATTAACCCGTGGCGGGGTAGAGTCTACACGAACACTAGGAACATATAAAGGGACAACTTGAACTAATGTTGAATTAGGATAGTGATTATCAAATTCCATTTGGTCGATAGTAACAATGCTTCCATTATGAGGGAAATGCATCACACAGAAAAGCGTAGACACCACAACATTCATAGAATATACATAATCATGCTCGAGAAGCATATTAAAATCTAACGAGCCTTGCACCACTATAAAATTGACAAGGAAAGTATTCTCACCTAATGAGATAGAAAACTAAGGAAGATCCCTCAAATATTCACTAGGATGTCTGTCAAAAGCCAACAACTCATGTGAATGAGACACAAGCTCGAGAGAACCCAAGGCTTGCCAAACCAAGGAGGATAAAATACTTGTGGAAGCTCCTTCATCTAGAATACATCGATAAATGTTTGTTTATTTAACTTCAACCCTTATTTCAAACGGTGTAGAAGAAGGAAGACAAGGATCAACAAGGTCATTCTAATCAAAGGAAACCATCCTAGGGTTTGGAGGGGGTAATCGAGAAGTGAGAGGAATGCCCCCTTGTTCTGAAAGTACTGAACTAGAAATGATAAAAACACAGTCGTTAGACACATCACTCCCTAAGAGAAGAGTGGGATCATCCGAATATTGCATCGGCATGACCAATTTGGTAGACTCAAAACTCTCCGAGAGAAGAGTGGGATCAACCAAATATTGCATCAATGTGACCAATTTCTCAACCACTGTTTGAATATGCTGCGAGACAAAATGGTATATTATCATATCACCCCCGAAAATAGGAGTGGAATCAACCAAAGATTGCATTGGCATGACAACTTCATCAACCAAAGGCTGAATAAATTATGAGGAAACCTCAGAAGACTCAGAATCATAAGAGCTTGCAGACAACGACCACAATATTTGTACCTCTAGAAGGCCAGGGCACAAATGAGTAAGGTGATCTCCCTTGCAAATCTTACAAGGGAACTTAATCTTACATATTATCCATCTAGGTTTCTCAATAGAATCAATGCCCCCATCATGACTAACAATAACTGGTTGCACATCTCCAACATGACTTGTAGAGGTTGGTGATGGGTCAATAACATGACTTGCAGAAGCTACAAACCTATTACTAGTATGACTAGAAGTGACTAGACTTTCACCCAAAGCATGACTTGCAGAGGCTGGGTGTTGGTCCTCAACATGACTCGTAGAGGTTGTTGACCACTCTCCAACAGGACTAGCAGAGGTTGGTTTTTCAACTCCAGTATGACTTGTAGAGACTATGTTCATGCCCCCAACATGACTTGTAGAGGCTTTGTGTTGGTCTTCAACATGACTTGGAGAGGTTGACGACCCTCCAACATGACTAGCAGAGGTTAGTGATTTCTTATTCCTATTCTTCCTCTTTATATATTTTTTAGACTTTCTATTACTAATATCTATACTTTCACCAGTGAAGGTAGAAGGAGTAGGAGAAGACTTCATTGATGAAGGAACATCAACATTATGCCCATGACATAAGGTTCTTAACTGATAAGTGTCAAGATCATTCAAGACAATTGGAATGGTACCCAACCAAACCAGTAGTCCCACATTCAACCCAGGAATGTACAAAGTGGCCATAAAAGGGACACCAACATTTTCAAAGAAAGGAAAAGCACAAAAAGGCCCTCGGGAAGGGTTTCTTGGATGGTATTGTCAGGAACTTTAGCCATGAAGATCATATGCACAGTTTCTCCCCTTTCAGGGTTGTTCAAGTCCATAAAAGTCTCACACATTGGCGAACCAATGTTATAAAAAAAACTCCTGTAGAGAGGTGGCTCCACATTTCTAAGCGAAAGACAAAAATTTCCTCACGACCGGTAGAGTGGGTGTTATCAGACTAATCGGTAGGTGTGGACACTAACAAATCTCCCTAAATCCACCTGGATCTAGAACAAAATAGGACAGGACATGACTCTTTCCCTAGGTTATGACCATTGAATTATCTAGTAAGGAGGAACAAGTGACATACATTTGTATCGCTTCCTTAGGTCTCGGTTGCTCCTGCTTCACTCCGGTGCTCTCGTGAGGTCAAGACCAAGACAACACAAACCAACCAAAGTGAAGATAGCAAAATGTATTCAATCGTTAACTTATGTGTATGATCAAGGAATTACACAATAGAGTAAGAATGACTTTATGGGAAAGGGACATCGTTGTATCATATTAATTGAAAGTAGAAGATACAAATTGATCACCTTGATGACGTAAGCTTCTTTTTGGTGACTCTTGGTTCCAGCACACACACTTGCTCTGTCCTTGTATGAAGAAGATCCAATTCCTCTTGATAGACCTACTAGAGTCTTCAAGCTTCTGTTCAAGGAGGGTTCTTCAAACAATTCCTTCACCAATTCTTCAATTAATCTTTCTTAACCTTTTCCATGAGAATCCTTTCAATATATAGGAGAGGGTGAGATGGTTACATGGATGAGAATGATCCCACCAAATTAGGGAATCCAGTAAAATGACAACCATATGAATGTCAACCCATTCTTTAGAAGATCCCCCTCTAGAACCCTCGAGACTTCATCTCTTTTCCAAGCTTAAAAACAACTTCACACCCTGGGTATAGAGCATCCCACAAGACGTTCGCACCTTAGATGAAGGTGGCCTGCGAGAATGGGTCATTCTCGCACCCTAGGCCATATGTAGCCTGCGAACTCACTTTGGAAATATGTTTTCTAGAAGGAGATAAATGCCACTTTTCTCAGAAGAAATTTCTTGTGGGGAACCTGAGTACAATATTGTTAATACATCCCCAGGATGACCAAAATCATGTGTAACAGAATGCCCCCCAAAGTATGAGGCTGGAATCAGTGACATCCGAAATACTTTGTAAACTGCGTGTGTGCTGGAAACCAGGAGCACACCTAATCGAAAACTTGTAAACAACCAAGCATCTACAGAATATCATACTAGTTATGAGGTAGGCATTCCCATACTCAAATCATAGATAGATGGCATCATAAACATAGGTCATGGCCACCAATCATACACCATGGATCCATACTGTCAAAATATCGCATAGCTACCAAGAATACATTGTGGATCCATGGAAGAAAATTCAAATTAAGATGACATAGCTATGAGACATACAAAGTGGATCTATGTGTCAACAAATTATACATATTCCATCGCAGCCTAGATCAAAGAGATGAGACCTGGGGTCTTCAATCCCGTCACCTGAAAATACGAATCTAACCATATGATTACATGTGCTTAAGTCGAACATGGTAGAAATCACTTGATTACCGTTCATTGATGAAACCATTAACAAGTGCGAGGGAAATCACCATTAATGTCAATGACTCCCAAGCTACACTAGTACAATCCACTGAATGTGAATAAATGAGTTCAGGTCGAACATTTGACGGAATCTCTCGATCAGGGGTCAATGATGAAAGCCCATTGTCGAAAGCAAGGAAACTTGCCATTGAGGCATGCAAGTTCCAAGGTACCAAATAATTTCTAAGTCTTGTTTCTGGATAATGAGTTGGGGTCAACGGAACAAAACTTGTTACAAGAGGGCCTTGATGTATCCCCCATCAATGACATGAAATGACTAACAGATTTTCAAGGTGAAACAGAGTATGATGTAAGTTGAACTAGACACAGGGAAGGCCGACACAGAGAGAATGGACAACTACAGATGGCCAACTCAATTTCGGATGAACTTCTCTTGAACATATGAATGACATGACCAATGATTTGGCAGCACTGACTCAGAGACGACTCAGGATATGACATTGTAGAAAATTGAATGAGAGACAAATGGATTTCGCAAACTGGCTTCAGATAATGAATAAGGGGGTGTCATGTTCAAGAGCGACACTTACTGACAATAATATGAATACAAAAACATATCCCTTTCCCAAATTTTCCCCCACCATTTATGGCGAGTACCTCTTTATTTTTACGCAAGCTTGAGGAGGATAACATATGATTGTTGATGTAAACTCATCCTTCGGATGAGTCCTTTGGAGTATGTTTAACAAACCCTAGGAAGGAGTGGTTCGGTCCCATTACGGGTCTTTCGATGTTTGTTTAACGAGTCCAAAGATAGAAAACTCGAAGGTTTTTCATGATTATAGAGTCTGGAAAAACACTCAAAAGAGAACTCTCTCAGTTCCTTTTTTGTAAAATAGTCTGATGAGACCGAAAAATAGATAAATTATCACTCAACAGATGCTTTCTTCAAATACTTTAACGAGTGTGAAAATAGCAAGGTCGCTCAGCAATATTTTCATGTTTAGAGATTTTGAAAAGAGCTTAAAGAGAACTCTAGGGGGTTCCTTTTTCGTATAACCTTGTTGAGCCCGAAAAGGTGATAAAAGTGTGCTCGATTATGTTCTCATGTATTTTCAAGCGTGAGAATGAACAAAGACCAAGCTCAAGGTTTTGTGCAAAAAACCATAAAAAACAACTTAAACATGCGATGAAAAAGAGAAAAAATTATCTGTATCCCTACGTATGGACGTCGAAGTTGTTATGTCTGCAAAAAGTCACACTCATAGGGGGATTAGACATTAGGTTTAATAAATAAAACAATTATAAAAACCGACAAAAATGGTAAAAGTAAATATAAGTGGGTAAAAGTTTTTTTTACCATAGTCATTGTAACTTTGCCAAGATTTTAGCCCAAATCCCCTCTTTTGCCCTTGAATTTCATCACTCGATTGCAGAAGGTACGAACAACCATTTGGCGAACCATCTCTAGTAGTGAGGTAAGCTCCTTTTCTTCTATCTTTTCATGGTTCAATTTTCATTGGTAAATTTAAAGTTTTTGAGCTTGTTTTAGGGCCCAAATTTGCGCTGAGGCATTCTCAGAGGCTAGCCACATGGGACCTGCGAGAATGCATGATTCTCACAGGTGGCCCCAAAGGCACCTATGAGAACCTTCTACTGTGCCAAAGGGGCACCTGTGAGAACCGCAAAATGGAAAATCTCTTTAATGTTTTCTCAATGAAAAATGTACCAAGTCTTGAAGAGAGTTGTTGACCTTCTTCATATGGTTTTTATGCAAGCATTTGGCTATCACCATGGTTATGGAATGACATGAAAGAGAGCATGAAGAAGATTATGCTATTGCTGGAAATAGACTAGGCACCGTTGTCGCTTTGCGAGACTGTGGTCTCCTGAAATTCTTTTGGATCCTGGGCATGGAGGCCCAAGTCAGGTTGTTGGAGTACCTCGTTCATATGTGGGACATGGACCAACAAGTATTCCACGTAGGGGTCCACACATTGTCCTTGGATATCGAGGACATTTATTTCCTGATAGGACTGTCACGATGTGGGTACCACGCTAGCTTGACTAGTACCCGAGGTGGTGGGCTGCCTATGAGTGAATACTGTTGTCAGTACTATGTTCTAGAGGCAGAAAGGAGCAAAGGAAAAGTTGTCATTTAGGGGGTCCATGATTTGACCCTTCGCACTATTGTGTTCACCATTTCTTGTATGTATAGGAGTGCTACTCCACATATGGCTCTTCAGATCTACTTTCAGTATGCCATAGAGTGTACTGAGCCTTAGGTTTTTAACTGGTCAGACGCAGTCCTTCATAGCATGAAGAGGTAGTTGACTAAATGCAGGAGAGGCGACCTGAAGCAATTCAGGTACGGGTCATTGTTGGTATCCTTCTTTCTTGAGAGGGTTCCCTTGCTGAGGTTGCAGGTTGAGTGGGTTTTACCGACTCCAGAGGATCTAAGGATGTTGAGGTGGTGTAACCTCATGGCCCGACATGTAGCTGGACCAATCATCAAATTCAATGATTCCTTCTTCAACTTGTTGTGACCATAGATGTTGATGGTCGATGATTATGCCTATGTCGGGTTGGACTTATGAGGGGATATATACTTGGCCCTACCCGAGAGAACTCAGTGGGGAGATCTTGGTAAGAAGTACACATTTTTTACTTTTTAAATGCTTTTTTTGAATTTTATCATATGAAAATGTTTTTATGTTTGTCCAAGGTCTAATTACAAAAATTCTTTTTGATGACATAGACGTGGGGCCTTATCGACCTCTAGGTACTTCTCCTATTCAGTGATGAGGAGAGGTGGCTCCAATGCCACGATGGGACACTGAAGATTATGAGGTAGTGGAACAAAACTTAGAGGGTTTGACTGCAGACATTTCGGACATGCCTCTTGGAGAGGTCCTGCGACATTATCAGCATCATACGGTGGGTGTGTCAGAGTCTGTTGGATGACTTCTTTGTAGGGTTTCCTGGGCAGTCGTGTGTTACCATGAACGTCATCCATGATGTTACTTTGTAGAAGCTATGAGCTTCAAATTTTGAAATTTTGGTCCTCAGACAAAACTTTTTGTAAAAAACTTTTTCATCGTTATATATACATATGGCTTCTACTGGCTTATTTTGTGTTGTGTGATACTTGTGATATGATTGATTTATAAATGACCCAAATATCTGTCTAATACATAGTTATTTGATGCATCAGTTAATGTATTTAGACATCTAGGAATATGTTGATACTCAATATAATCAAAATAACGTTTTAAGAGGCGAATTCGCAAACATACCCTTAACAAAGTAGGACTTCGAATAGCATAGAGATTACTTAACTGTAGTACTACGAGCTGGGAATCGAGTCATACAACCAAGTGACAGATACCGAGCGAGATAGAATCAATCAAAAATTCGATAACGACGCTATACCCTGCAATATTGTTGATTGCACGACTGAGACACACACCTCATAGAGTGATAAGTTCGTTTGTAGCGGCATAAATTGCCCACGCAGTAGAAGCAAGGTTCTGAGTACTATGGCTAGCACCATCAGCAAAGCCAATGTGCGGTAGTGAAACTCCAACATCTGGAAATCAAACACAACGTCACATAAGGGCAGAGACCAGATAACAAAAAAACAAACTACAGTAACACACAAGAAGTATGATACAATAAAATACAAGTACTTGTGCATAGGTGATCTTATGCATAGTACTTCTTTAAGTATAACCCATTTCTGGGTTCACTAAAAGGGATACCGTCATAATCTATTAACTTGTAAGCTCCTTTCTCGAAAACTTGTCTAGACATGGCTTCGAATTTTCTAGCTCCTAGCATATCTCAATCTTGTTCGTAGAGGAGAACCAGATCTCCTTCGGAGAAAATGTGAGGCTTAACATGTTTGTTGTATTGGGCCTTGACACTTTTATTCTGGGCTTCTATGACTAGGGTAGCGTCGCGTTGAGTTTCATCTAGTCACATGAGATACAATAGATGTTCTTCTTCTGTAGAAGTGTTTGGTAGGAGTTCGACAGCTAGTTTTAAAGAGGGTATCTCACATTCAATCGGGAGGATGGATTCTAGACCATAGACTAACCGGAAAGGTGTAAACCCAGTAGCGGACTCAATGGATGTCCTGTAAGCCCACAATGCTGAAAACAACATTGTGTGCCAACTTGTTTTGTGAATCCTTATCATTCGTCGAAGCTTGGTTATGAGAACTTTATTAATCGTTTCGACTTGTCCATTGTCTTGTGGGTAATAGGGCATTGAGTTTTCATGGTGAAGACCCAACTTTTCAGTGAGTTCAGACATCATGAAGTTTCTAAAGTGGCTACCATGATCGGTGATGATAGCCTGAGGAACACCAAAACGAGCTATGATGTGATTGAAAATGAATAATGTTGTGGTCTTTCCAGTATTTTCAAATGTCAGCATCGCCTCGACCCATTTCGTAAAATAATCTACAGCTACAATAATGTATCCATACCCCCAAACCGAGTGGGGGTGACATGTCACGAAATGGATACCCATTTCGCAAAGGGACCAACGGAGACCATAGGGTGAAGAGGAGCGGGATGTGACTGTATCTTATGATTATAGGTTTGGCAAGCATGGCATTTTTGGACGGCAATTATGCAATCGTTAAATAAAGAAGGCCAAAAATACCTTGCTCGTAAGATCTTCTGGGTAGTAGCATATCTGGACATATGACCACCATAAGCTCCATAATGGCAGTCATTTAAGGCTTTCTTGACTTCGTCGAACGTGAGGCGGCGTCGAACAAATGATTCAATCCCATGACGATAAAGAGTATCCCCGAAGATAATATATTGACAGGCTTGGTAGCGTATGCGACGCCGATCAGTACTGGACAAATCGGGCTGGAAAGTCTGGGTTTGGAGATATATGATGATATCACTGTACCAAAAGGGATTCATCAGATAATG
>JASDQU011246545.1:14308-25891 GCA_032191745.1 Picea mariana | reverse complement strand
TAATCCTTATGAACTGTAAACCCTATAATTTCTAACCATTAAAATTGATCTCTAACTATTGACCCCTATATCTCTTATCCCTCGCTACTCTTAAAACGTATAACCCCTAAATACTAACACATATCATTCTTGACACAACCTAAATTACTTTAGTATCAATAATCACTATATCATAACCCCTTTAACCCCTAAACACAATCCTATATAACCCCAATGATTAATAATTGTTAATATCCTTATAACCCATAATCCTTATAGACCTTATCCTTTCAAATTTATAAATGTTAAACCCTATTCCCTAACCTATAATGACTATAATTCATAATCTCAATAAAATTTATCTCAGATGTTATGTTATTGTAGAACCTCTATAAATGATCATTCTTAAAATATATGACACATATAATTCTTAAAATATAACCCTTATAAATCCAAACTCCCAACACTAAACCTTGATAAACAATAATCAATATAATTATTAATAGCTTATTTATATAAATGCTAATATATGATCCTTATAAAGATTAATCCTTATAACTCTTAGTCTTTAATAACTAAATGTATGCAACCATTAATCCCTATAAACACTATTACTTATAAAAATTATAACCCCTATCCCTCTAACCAATTATCCTTAGCTTTTGATTCTTATAATCTATAAACCCTATAAGCCTTATAACCCTACCCTTAATTCCTAACACTCATAACCCTTATCCATTATAAACATTAACCTATATATCACTAATTACTAAAACAAATGATACAGATTTATGAGTTGAACGAATTGACTAACAGTCTAAATACAATAACACAAAGATATGGAGAACAACAACAAATATACAATGAACAATATTTTCTATTGAATAAATGAAATAGGTTGAAACTGTAAAATTACAGAATTGAAAACAACTTGCTCGAATAGTGGTAGCTATCTCTAAGAAGATATGTGGCTACTACGTGCATCTGTCTCAATAGAATCATTACAATGAGGCTCCAAAGGCATTTTTAACATTACTCATAAAATCCAAAACCCTAGACATCCAAAAACCTAACCCTAGGAGGTGAAACACCAAAATTTGTGTGGGTCCCACTAGGTAAGTTGGTACCTCAACTTCCTGGGGTGATAACTTTTGCATACGACCTCCATTGTAGGCGCATAATAGCCCGTTGGAAAGGTGTTTTTGAGAAATACACATTATGTCATAAAACTCTAACTCCATTTATAGTTTGACCATGGAAAGCCAAAAAAACATTGTTTAGGGCCCTAAAATGACCCTAGAAGTAAAAAAGATGTGCTGACATGAAAACCTCCAAAACAAGTCAGTTGGATTAGGTGGGAGGCCACCAGTCTCCACCTGGAAGATGTGTAGGGATTCAAATAACCCCATAAGTGTTAAACCCATAATTACAAAGAAGTATAAAATAATGTGTTGAACTAAATTTTTTTAGAGGATCCAATTGGAATAGGTGGATGGCCACCAATATCCACCTGGATCAGTCCTCCCCCTTTAGGAAGAAATGGTCTCCATTCTTTTGATTTTCCCCATCAAGTGAGGAATCTTCTACTGAAATTGGTGCCAGGTGAGCTACTTTCCTTGGTATAGGAGTTGGCCTGCCTTGATAACCCAATAAAGATGGATCCTCTACTAGCGAGTGCCCTTGACCTTTGTGTCTAGTATCTGATTAGTGGATGCATGTTTCATGCAGTCAAGGTTGAGTTGTGTTGGTGTCAGTTGTTCTGTGATATTTTAGGTGTTCAATAGTGGTGGAAATTATGGCCGAATGAGGCCCACATTGAACACTAGGATAAAGACAAGGAAGGGTGGAGTGTTGAGCTCAAAATAATTTCTACCCATAGCCTTGGTGATAGTGTAAGTCCCATAGCTCAGTGGGCAGAGCTTCTGATGGGGACCTATAAGGAACTCTTTCTCCAAATGTAACCAGACCTTGTCTCCCATGTGAAACTGGTGCAGTAGCCTGTGTTGATCATGGTGTTACTTGTACTTAGCATTAGCTTTCTACAAAATCTCATGCACATGTTGGAAGATGCGTTGAATCTTCTTAATGAATAGTGTGGCTTTGTTGACCTCATAGTGAACACGGGAATATTCATCCTGTGTGGTCGCAAGACATAGTGCAACATTAATGGGACCCAAGCGTTGGAATCCAGGCCCCACTTGAAATGGGCTATGGTCAGTGGAGCTATGGAGAACCCTGTTGTACTTGTGATGAACATAAGAAAGACTATCATCCCATGTACATGGATGTTTAGAGTTGTACATGTGTAAGATGTGCACAATCATTCGATTGAAAACCTTTATTTTTTCGTTGGTTTAGTGGTGGAAATAAGTGTATTTAGTGATCTTGGTGTCCAACAGTGACCAAAGACTTCCAAAATGTGTTGAGGAACCTATTGTCTCAATCGAAGATGATGGTCTATGGTATCCCAAAATGGGAACACATGCTTTCGAAGAAGATATTTGAAGTATATTCTTCTATGATGCTCTTCTTGCAGGCTATGAGCATGACCATCTTTGAAAACCAATCAACTACCCAAAATACATAATCGATTCCTTTCTTGGTGGACAGAAGGCCAAACATGTAATCCATCAAGATGGATTCCCAAGGCCTATAGGAAGTAGGAAGAGAGGTGTATAAGCCTTGCTTCTTAATGTATGGCTTGGAAATGGCACAAGCAGAGAAAGATATGATATACTTGTTGACATCCTATAGAATTTTTCGCCAATAAAAATATTTATGTAGAATGGACACAATTGTCTCCACGCCAAAATGTCATGCCATTCGGCTGTAGTGAACCTCCCAAATAATCTTTTCACGCTCTCTTACAGAAACAAAGAGATGACCAAGATGGAATAATAGTCCATCCTAAATGTGAAAACTAGTGACATTCGTGCATGTACCCAAGAGCTAATAGGTGGTGGAGAAGTTCGAATATTTTTGATAAAGTTGTCGCCACTCATATGCCTCATGTATAGAGGAATGGAGCATGGTGGTGAGTGAAGCCATGAGATTTCAACTGAGGAAGTCAATGACATGATTTGTGTTCCCTGTTGTATACTTGATTTTGATGTGGAGCTATTGTAGGTTGGTGGACCACTTCTGATGGAAGTCGTTCTACAACTTTCCCTGTGTCTATATGAACTATAGAGGCTTTTGATCAGTGTGGATGATTGTCTCCTATTCCAGAATGTAATGTTTCCCTTGATGACAGGCTTCTACAATGGAATACATTTTCTTATCATAGGTGGGGTATTTCCAGACAGTATCTAAGAGTGTCTCACTGTGGTATGCCACCATATGACCATGTTGAGTGAGAACTATGCCTGCATCATAATCGTATGCATCAATCTCAATCTCGAAAAATTGTTGTATATAGGTTAAGCGGAGTATGGGAGTTGAGCACAAGCGATGCTTCATATCATCAAATGCTCGTTGTTGTTCTCCCCCCCACACGAACTTTTACCAACCACCGCCCTTGGTCACTTGGTGGAGGGCCCATGCAATATGGGAGAATCTCAACACAACCATCGGTAGAAGTTGGCCTATCCCAAGAAGATTCGAAGCTCGGTTAGTATGGTTGGTTTTGGTCATTTATGGATGACTTGGATCTTAATTTGATAAAAATGTACCCCATGCTCATCAACGATGTAGCCCAAGTGTTGGAACCTATTCATGCCGAAGGAGCATTTTTTCAAGTTGGAATATAGCTTGTGCTGCCGCAGAGTGGTCAAAACCTATTGAATATGTTGCATGTCCTCCTCCCAAGTTTTGTTGAAGATGAGGGTGTCATCCAAATATAACACCATAAAAGAGTTGGTAAAGGGTATCAATACATCATCCATCAACATCGTGAAAGTGGTTGGTGTATTTGTTAAGCCAAAGGGCATGACCAACCATTCAAAGGGAACTTCTTTACATTTGAAAGTTGTCTTCCATACATCAGTTGGTTCGACGAGAACCTGGTTGTAGCCAGACTTGAGTTCAATATTGATGAAGAAATTTTCCCCCTTGAGTTGGTCAAGAAGGTCATAAATTCTGGGAATTGGGCACTGGTTACTGACTATGATTTTGTTTAATTCTCTATAATCAATGTAGATCTACTAGGTACTATCTTTATTCTACACCAGTACAATCGAGCTTCCACAAGGAGAGGAGTTGGGTCTGATGTGCCCCTTTTGAAGTAGCTCTTGGATCTTATGCTTGATTTCATCATTTTCCATCAACAAGAGATGATAGGTTGGTCCATTAGGTAGAGGTGCACCAGGGGTTATATCAATTGGATGCTTGACTTGGCATTGCGTCGGTACTCTGGTGGGTGACGAGAATATCTCTATATATTCTTCCTAGATCCCATTCACTTACTTTTTTTGCAAAGAGAGGCTTTCTGTAGAGGCCACAGATATGGCAATGACCTTTTTATTACTGTAATTCTGGATCACAAAGAAGACGAACTTCTTGGTCTGTGAAATGACCTTACTGCATAGCTTAGAAGAGATTAAAGAAATAGTGGTATGCGGTGCTACCTCTGGTATCCTATACAATTGTCTACCCAAACTAATAATAACATTGTGGGGTCTAGATTCATAAACAAGATGTTGCTTCCAAAAATATGGTTGTCCTAAAATAATATCACAAACTTCAAGGGGAGTAATATCACACAATACCTCATCTTTTAAAGGCTTGATGTCGTAGGGAAGACGACATTGCTTGTTGACACAGAGATCTCTTCCGAAGGCAGTCGATGGTGTAGGCTTGTGGGTGTGGTGTCATTGGTAGGTCCAATTGCTTGACAACCTCTGTTGATATCATGTTCTTCTGAATGTCACTATTGATAATGAAATGAAGAGGAGACCCCTTTACCCAAATTTGTGAGTGAAATAGGTGTTCCCCTTCCTATGGTTATTCTGGTTCTCTTGACTGAAATTTGGTGGTAGCGACAATGGCATTGGATTCAACATCGATAATCCACTTCCCTCCTTCTGGATTTAATTCAGAGTTAGGATCGTCCTCTAGCGTGGAATATTTCAAATCATCCATGAGTGACTTCTTCGGTGTTGTGCCAAGGGATTTTATCATATTCACAGAATTTTCTCGTTTCCTTGTTCGACTTCTCATTACCCTTCTTGTGTTGTGGCTTGGATTGGTTTTCTTGAGAGTGGCCATATTTTCTTTATCAATTTTTGCGTGGCTTGTGGCTACCTTTTCCCGGCTTCGGCTGTGAGGAGTTTGGAGATCCAAACTCTCACCTCTTATGCTTAAAATTTTGCTTGATCTTGACATCATATCTATAAGATGTACCCAATGATGAGATTTCCAAAAAAATCATTTCTGTTTGAATGTATATTTGTAAACGACCATGGTATTTGAGAACCAGATGTCACTCAAATTCGTTGATACCCAATTTGGTGTGTAGGGTATGGAAAATATTGGTGAAATTTCGTATTGTTTGGTCCCTTTCCTGACGCAGGGTGGTTCATCCTGTGTATTGTTCCTCGTAGCTTCCAACATTGTAGTATTTTTCTTTAATGGTATCCCTGAAGGAATACCATGTGCGATAAATCTCAAATATTGCAGATTCCTCTATGGACCTTTGTTTAGAGTAAGTATCCCACTAGTCCTGAACATGGCAGATGGCCTTGAGGAGTGCAAAAGTAATATTTTTGTTATCAAAAAAATTGTGGACAGAAAATTACCTAAGTAGATTCAACCATTTATCTAGAACATCTGCATCTATCAGTACTTCAAACAATGAAATATCAAAATTTACTTGTACCTTGAAGGGGGTTGCATGGTTGCTTATTGAAGATGCTTCTTCTACGGGAAGCCACCGAAGAATCTATGAAAAGTTTATCATCATTTCGTTCCTTTTTCGTACAAGGTCTTCCTCGAGAAACATTTTAAAAGGATCTCTTGATCCATAATATTTATTTTTGTCCCCCATGGGTTGTTTTCGGACTCGTCATGACCAATCTTGGAAAGGCTCAACTGGTTCAAGTTCTAACGTCTTGTACATAGATCTTGTCGAGGACATGCATGAAGAAAAATGAATGAAGAGTGGACCACTCTAACACCATTGATCCATATTTATGAGAGGAATGAACTGACTAATAGACTAAATAAAATAACCCAAAGATATGGATAACAACAATAGATATCAAGTGAACAATAACTTCTATTGAATACATGAAATAGGTTGAAATTGTAAAACTGCAGAATTGAAAACAACTTGCTCGAATTTGTGTAGCTATCTCTAAGAAGAGATGTGGTTGCTACATGCATTTTCCTGAGCATAATCATTACAATGAATCTCTAGAGGCATTTTTAGCATTACTCATAAATTCCAAAACCGTAGACATCCAAAAACCTAACCGTAGACATACATTGAGGCTCTAGAGGGTAAGTTTGTACGTCAACTTCCGAGGGTCGTAACTTTTTCATACGAACTCCATTTTAGGTGCATGATAGCTCATTGGAAAAGTGTTTTCAAGAACTAGGCATTATGACATCAAAATTTAAATTGTCTACAATTTGACTGTGGAAAAGCAAAAAAAAAGTGTTTAGGGCACCAAAATGACCCTGGAAGTACAGAAAGATGTGTTGACACGAAAACCTCCAAAATAATCCAGTTGGATTAGGTAGGCAGCCACCAGTCTCCACCTAGAATATGTATAGGGCTTTAGACAACCCCGAAAGTGTAGAACCCACAATTACAAAGAACTACGTAAGAACGTACTGAACTAAAACCTGTCAAGAGGAGCTAGTTGGAATAGGTGGGTGGCAACCAATATCCACCTAGATCAAGAAACAACCCTGATCCATTATAATTTCTAACTCCGGAGCCTTATATATTTTAGCATTTATAATAACTTATAACTCCTAATACATATACACCCTAACTATTGGATTACTGAGAGTGGGGGGTGAATCAGTAATAGCATAATTATAATCCTTTTTCTCAAGTGTTTTATCATTGTATAATTATTATCCAATAATGAGAAATAAGAAATGAACAATCACACACATACACAGTACACCAGTGTTTTACATGTAAACCCAAATCGGGAGAAAACCACATAATTCTTTTTTTTATATGTCTTGAAGAATTAAATTCATTGGAAGCACCAAATTCCTTTGCTTTCCAGCTGCAAATGGAAGGAGGCTACAACCTCCTAGTTTCTCGGGCTACAACTTGAGGGAAGATCCAACTCACCAATTCTCTGGCTACAATCAAAAGGAGGCTACATCCGACAACCCCCTATGTTCTCCGGCTACAACTGGAAGGTGACTACAACCACCTGTACTTTCCCCATCCAACCACCTTGAAGTATAAGTAGAATAATGGAACCATTGTCAACTTGTCACTATGAGATATACTATTTTACAACTGTAACAACCTATACCACTGACTTGTATCCAATATGTACAACTTCCCTGTAATCAATATGTACCTGAACTGAACATGTATCTACAAAAATGAAAAAGATACACGACTTGTGGTGCTACAGCTCATGTATGTGCGTGCCCTATATGTTATGAAACCTTTGTATGTACCCACCCTAACTGTTATGCAGCCTATGTATGCCTTCTAGAACTAGCGTTTCCTTTCACTTGAAAACTTCTGACCCTCTGTAACTTATTTTACATAGATCTATAACCTATCACTGTATCCAGACTGTAACTATACCTTGTGCATGCATTCTCATTTAGTCAAGACAAGTATGTCTCTCTCTAGTCATGTGCCATATAGGTGTATGAAATTATGAACAAGTATACTTCCCCTCACATGATCTTAGTCATCAAACCCTTTCAGATATTCAACCTCTCAATACATCAAAAAATACAAGATCTCAACCATGTACTATAAAAACCCGTATCCATATGCCAAGAAATACAAGATATGCCTCAACAAGAAGTATCAATGACGAATGTACCAACATTATATTTCAGTAGATATGAATTATGTAGAAGTTCCCATGTAGCTACTATTGATATTTGGGTACCTTGGAAAGTGGTCCCCGTGTGCTTATGAGTCTCCAAGAACAAATGGGGAGGACTATTACCCTTGTACTTTACTTTATGATTCTAATTTCACTTTGACTTAGGAGATTTAAGTCAAAAGTGAAATATGTCACTTAAGTCATAAGGTGACAATTAATTCACAATGTGGGTGAATTAATAGAAATAAAGCAACTAAGGAAAGTGGGTTTCCTTAGTGATATTTTTGGAATATCTCACCCATTCATTAGACTTGGCTAGATCTAATCTAGGCCATTGATATTTTAGGGTTGGCTCAAGGAGGCTAAAGAGAGGGAAAGTGAGTTTTGGAGAAGAGAAGAGGGGCACATTTCTTGAGGAGAAGGAAGGCGCACTTCATGAGGGTTTGAGAGAAACCCTTGAGAGCTTGAGGAGAGGCTCTTGGTTGCTTGGAGATTGCATGGAGAGTATTTCCATGGAGTCTTAGCCTTCATTATTGAGAGGGAGAATATTACATGGAGGAGGGGTGCATCTAGAGGAGGAGGGTGCATTTATTATCCTTCATTTTCTCATCGGGAGAGGAGGACTTGTCAGATTGAGATGAGGTCTGATGCATAGGGAGGGGAGAGCTTGGACGATGGTTTTTGTGGAGAGAGACATTCATATTATGGATCAATTTATTTATGGTGATCATTTTTTCTATGAGGAGGGTGCACATGTTGAGAATACTGGCAGCTACCTGGCAGAAAATCTTCTTGAAGGATTCAAGATCTAACAGTTTCAGTGGAGAGACATCACAGGAGAGGAAATTCATGAGGAGGGATTTCTTCATTGGGTCACAAATGAGTTAGAGCGCTTCAATTCAGTGCAGAGGGAAATAAAGGAAGAGGGCACACCTGAGTTTGGGAACTTCTCGTTCTGGTTCTTGTGGAAAAGCTCATGAGGAGCTTTCTATGTATATAGGCTACATTTTATTTCATTACTTGTTGTATCTCTTTCTTTGATCATCATTATATAGACATATGTCCCAAACTGGTTTTCCCTGGAGGGATTTTATCCAGGGTCATGTTGACCAAAAATACCTATGTACAAAAATTCATGTGTTAGTCTCTTAGATCTATTCATTTTCAGTTGTAAAGATCTTTAGGTGTTGTACTTATTTTAGTATGAATGTGCTAACTTATGGTTACTAAAACTACATGCTCGAGAACCTAAAATTGGAAGTGAAATCGCAACAAATCAGCAAGAATTTATTGGACTGTTGCTTGTCCTAAAATAGTAGCAAACATTATCATAACAGTTGAAACTTAGAGTCAATTTGTAGTCAAAGACAGACCCAGTTGACAATCTTGATAGGACCTGGAAATCTTCATGGTATCAGAGTTGAGGTGGCTGAAATTTTGAGAAGTTGGGACAACATTTTGTTGGCTGTCATATACATCTTCTTGGCAGATTTTTGTGGACAAACATTGATTCATTCAATGGTTGTTAGAGGGAATATTTTTGCAAAGGACAGTTGGACAGTTTTTGACACTTGTGGACAGCCTCTTTTCACACCTGCGTGGACATGAGTGAGGTTGTAGAGATGACCTCTTTTCACACCTACTAATTAGGAGTGAGGTCATGGATTCACTTGAATCTTTTTGCACCTGTGTTGACAGGAGTGAGGCAGTGTTCCTTTGCATTGGGAGCATCAGAGTGAGCGTAGTTGGCAGACATGTCAGTATCTCAGATGGGTGTGGAGAACAGGCTAGTTGAGGTTAGAAATTGGTCACCTTGGAAGGTGAGGATGGTCTTTGTCTTAGAGGACCTCGAGCTAGTTGTTCCTCCCATTCCTATCACTACACCCACCTTGGTGGAAGAGTTCAAGAGGAGGAACAACAAGGCAAAGAGGATCATATGTGATGCTATGAAAGATCACATTATTCCCCACTTGACTGGGAATACTTGTGCATATGATATGTGGGCATCTTTGTGCAAGTTTTACGAGAGCTCTAATGAGAACTGAAATATGGTTCTTCATGACCGACTCAAGGGCATTCACATGCTCGATGATGAGTCAATTACTTCATTCATTAGTATATACACTCATATCATAGATGATTTGGCAGCCGTTGGAGAGATTCTAAGCCCTAAATATTTGGTGAGGCAATCTATGAATAGCTTCACCAAACTGTGGGGTCCATTTTTACGGGGCATTGTTGCTAGGGAGGTTATGCCTACATGGGAGAGGATGTGGGATGACTTTGTCCAGGATGAGATTTGAATTGCAGTCGAGGCTTCTAGACAATAGTAGCATCAGTAGATATTTCAAGGTGTTGAGGACCTTTCTCTTTTGACAAAGGGCAAGAACAAGACCAGTCATGGAGGTTGGCAGGGTCCCAAGTTTGGGGCCCCACCACAGGGAGGAGAGAGCAGCAGTAGTGGGAAGAGGAGAGACATGAGAACAGTGAGATGTTTTGCTTGTGGAGATATGGGTCACTATGTAGGACAGTGTCCCAAGAAGAAGAAGAAGCAACAGGATGTGTTAGGAGCGACAACAAAGGAGATAGAGTTTAGTGATCAATTTTCCAGAGAGTGTGCATTCATGACTACCTTGTATACTATTACAATTGAGATTTGGGTACCTTGGAAAGTGGTCCCCATGTGATTATGAGTCTCTAAGCACAAAGGGGGAAGAATATTACCCTTTTACTTCACTTTATGATTCTAATTTCACTTTGACTTAGGAGTTTTAAGCCAAAAGTGAAATATATCACTTAAGTCATCAAGTGACAATTAATTCACAATGTGGGTGAATTAATAGACATAAAGAAACTAAGGAAAGTGGGTTTCCTTAGTGATATTATTGGATTTGATCTCACCCATTGATTAGACTTGTCTAGATCTAATCTAGGCCACTAATCTTTTAGGGTTGGCATGAGGAGGCTAAAGAGAGGGTAAAGGCATTTTGGAGACTCATTCTTCACTTGTGATTTTTGGAGAAGAGGAGAGGGGCAATTTTTGGGGGGAGAAGGAGGGCGCACTTCATGAGGGTTTGAGTAAAACCCTTGAGATCTTGAGGAGAATCTCGAGGTTGGTTTGATCTTGCATGGAGAGAATTTCCATGGAGCCATAGCTTCCATTTCTGAGAGGGAGCATTTTCATGGAGGAGGGGTGCATCTTGAGGAGGAGGGCACATTTTTTTTCCTTCATTTGCTCATCAAAGAAGGAGGTCTTGTCAGATTGAGATGAGATATGATGCATAGGGAGAGGATATCTTGGGCACCTATTTCTGTGGAGAGAGACATTCAGTTTATGGCTCGGTTTATTTCTGGTGATCATTTATGCTAGGAGGAGGGCACACATGTTGAGAGGACTGACAACTACCTGGTAGCAAATCTGCTTGGAGGATTTGAGCTTTGATAGTTTCAGTGGAGAGGAAACATAGGAGAGGACATTCGCATGGAGGTATTTGTTCATTGGGTTACTGATGAGCTAGGGCACTTCAGTTCAGTATAGAGGGCAACAAAGGGAGAGGGAGCACAACAGTTTGGACACTTCTTTCTCTGGTTCTTGTGGCAAGGTTTGTGAGGAGATTGCTATGTA
>JASDQU011246545.1:0-10536 GCA_032191745.1 Picea mariana | reverse complement strand
AATAAGTCAAATAAATTTTATGATTTAATTTTATAATCTATTGTTTCTTTGTCATAGCTTTCCCAAATATTATAATAAGTCAAATAAATTTTATAAGTTAATTTTATAATTCTTTTTTCTTTCTCATAGCTTTCCCAAATATTGCAATTGATTATTCATGAAAAACAAATGGCTTATTACAATGTGTTGCAAGTCCTACAATGTCATGTGAGGTAGAATTGTGATTTCCTTGGTTTTATTCTTTCATAATGCATTTCATGCAAAGTGTAGCACAAATAATATTGTTGGGTAGTTGGTTGAAAGAAATTGGAATGTTGAAGGTATCTAAACTCGTGATTTAGCTCATTTTTTTTACATTTATTCATCTATCTTTATTGACAAGCAATATTGGTCTTACCTACCTAATTGAGAGACCTTACAATATGACTACCACCTCATATGGATACTTTGTTATAGCTAAATATTTGGTCATTTATCATAACAACCTACTCATAGTTTGATGCATTATAAACATTATAAACAATGTGTCAAGGACCATTTTTAGTAGACTATTGACATATTGACTATGCAACAAATTAAAACAAAACATATATTCTCTTTATTTTAGGAAACTTCATTAATTTTTTAAGTTGCAATGTAAATCTTATGCTATTTCAATTCTCATGGGGAATGAAGACCAAAAGAAATGAGACAACTAAGGTTTCTAGAAAAAATGGATTGGTAAACACACCACTTGTCAATCCTATGCATGTACACATATAGATCTACAAATATGAACAACATGTACTAGCATTTTACATAAATGTAACAAACCTCCTCATTACGACAACAACATTGAAAACAAGTGCATTTTTTTTTTTTTTTGGTAAGGTGTGTGCGCACGTGGAGAAGCAACAAAACACTTAACTGTACGATGCCACTCGACAACCAACAAGACGCAACCACGATGTTCAACACAAGAAGACTGAAGGCACACAACGAGTAACTGCAACAATATAAAACCATAGGCTCAAGGCGCACAACACAACAATAAGACATCCTGGGGACACACAGGAAGAACACAAAGGGAAGAGTCCATGGTGTTAGGGTTACTATTTCTGCACAGAAAAGCAGGGCGTTTAATCTTATGTCTTCCCGGAAGAAGATTACACAGGCTCCTGGCCGACTGCTCAGGCAAAAACTAGTAACCCGACCTAGAACGAGACGCAAGCAAGATGAACACAACAAGACGACACCGACATATCACAGTGACAACAAGCGATAAACTCCCCTAGACATAAGGCGTACAACTAGCAGCTGTAAGCAGGAAATGACACCAGGTGTTAAGCACAGTATGGTCACAGATGGAAGAATCCAACAGTAGAGGTTACTATTTCTGGACAGAAAAGTAGGGCTTTTAGTCTTATGTCTTCTCGAAAGAAGATTAGACAGGCTCTTGGCCGACTGCTCAGGCAGAAACTAGTAATCTCTGTCAGGTGTGTCACAAGAGTGGAAACCCTGCATTTAAAGGGCCCGAGACTCTTGATGCGGCACTAGATTACTTACACAGAAACATCACACATTCCGACATAAACACTAAGGCTACAAGGAGGGGTCTCTACCCCACCCGACATAAGCAGAATACGCGGCTGACTGACTGCAATCAAGTACGACATAAATAAGAGGAACGATTACGCCCCTTATGGAAGCCGCGTGACAAGGACTCTGACAACGAACACCCAGGTTCAACATTATCTAAATGAAACAACCACCCTAATATACCAACTCGGAGTAATTTATGGTACGTAAATCCAGGTTATTGCAGCACATAAGTTATTAACCATAATTAAATATTACAATCACTCTGTCTTGAAACATTAACCATCTATCATTTAGGTCACAATCCAGACCATGATTTTACAATTATCGTACCTCTTATATGCTACAACAACTAAATTCATAATTACCTTACGAAATAAAATCATTCACTAAGGTCCAATAATAATGCCCTAAAACTGACATCATATTTATAGGTAATATCAATTGAAACTAACAACATACATCATAAATTAAAATGGCAATCTAAAATAATAAAATCTAATGACAAGGTTAAAAAAAAGGGGCATTATTTGGATACGACAAACTATCAATATTTAATTAACAATAATTAAATTTAGCAATTAATTGAAGATGTCACTATATGGGAATAACATAATGATTATAGGAATCGTTAATTGAAATACAATATACACCATAATTTTTGAAAAGCATTCTTATAATATAAATAAATTTAAAATGACAATGACAAACTATCCACCTTACCATTGACAATAAGTTAAGATAACCATCAATTAAGGAGGTCAATATATGGAAATTACCTCATAACTACAGGTGACATCAACTTGAATAACCACATACAGCCTTATTAAATATGGCAATCTATAACAATAAAATTCTAAAATGACAACAATTAAAAGGCAATATTTGGAATGTCAAACTGTCAATATTACAGATGACAATAATTAAAGGTAATCAATTAATTAAGGATGTCAATATATGGAATTACCTCATAAGTAGGTGACGTCAATTCAGAAATAACAATTTATATCCGAATTAAGAATGGAAATCTGTAATGGCAACTTTTAATCTGAATTACAACATTTATTTTTTGGATATTAATTACAGCATTCTATGATTAGTTACAGCGTTTAATCATATACGGAAGGCTGGCATTCTACAAGTACCGCTTTTAGTATTCATTATAACATGTACTATTAAATATTAATTACAACCTTCAATAATTAATTACAACATTTAATTATGGAATGAAAGTAGCATTCTTTCATGGCCCCATTAAATTTGCATTACACATTTAATATTTAAATTTTAAACGCAACATTCTATAATCGATTTCGGCATTTAAATAGGGAATGAGAACTGGCATTCTGTAAGGACCCTGTTAAATCTGCATTCTAACATTAATATAAATACAACATTCCCTTGCAGCAATCTGCTATAAAATTAGCAACGACATGCAATGGTCAAAGCTTTACAATATCTCATGCCAATCAAGACAACAGTTAAAGAAATTTTCATTCTTCAGCCACGACAGCGACAACCAAAATGCAACTATATACATGCCCAATATGACAGTAAACCAACATGCCCCATGACAGTGGCAAACGCCCAATATACCAGTTTACAACTACGCACCATACCAGTGTGCAAAACGCCCATTATAACAGTATACACATATGCCCCAAAGAAGTGGCAGAAAATCCAATATACAGATGCCAAAAATGCCCATTAATGGTGCCAAAACGGCCAATATATAGTGGCAAAAAAAAATGCCCAGCAACAGTGCAAATCGCCCAATATTCAGTGGCAAAAAAACTGCCTAGCAACAGTGCAAAATCGCCCAATATACATGATCAAAACGACCAATGTAAAATCGCCAATGATGGAAAGCTCACTGTATAATATAAAATCGACCAATGATGGAAATCTCACTGTATAATGTAAAATCAACCATTGATGGAAAGCTCACTTTATAATATAAAATTTCCCACTGCAATTAATAAAATGACCAATGCAAGAATTTCTCACAGTGTGCAATAAAAGCGCCCAAAAATAATGCCCATTGTACATAACAATCGCCCCATAAAATAATGCTGCTGTATGTAAATAAAACGCCCCATAAATATTGCCAGAAGTTAAACGCAGTCATTAACACATTCAACGCAGATCAAACACCCAATATCTACAATGCATACCATAAAGAAAAAAAACGCCCAACACATACATTCTTCTCATGGCCAGTATGCAGCAGTAACGATTTCAAACAATTGCCAGAATACCAACAATATCCATCTCGGCTATTGCCAGAATGCAAATATAATTGATAAAGACAAAATCGGCATACAATGACAGCAATTCCAAACATCTACCCCACAAAAGGTTTCTAGGACATTTCGCTGTAGCATACAAACGAACCACCATAGCTGAAGCAACATCTTAATATAATGCATCATAAACACATAAGAAAATGACTAGACAGTTTACTCTACCAGAAATAAAATTTGTACTGTTGCCTCTCGCTTGCCTCGAATGACATCCCGCGCTCCGTGCCGCTTCTTCTTGCCTACCGTAGAAATCTCATTGGTACCTCCCAGCCAATTGCTAGGGGTACTCTGCTTCCCCCTTAGACCCCCCGAGCCGCAAAGGGGCCACACAAGATCCAGAAATATGCCTAGCTTCTCAGCTCGCCTCCACAGCTGAGCTACCACTCCAACACAGCTGAGATAAACCCAACTCATCACAAGAAATCCGTCAAGCCACTATCCGACAGCGTAACGTTACGCTAACCGTTCTCCCCGTTCTTCCTTCTTTTCCCCTTCTTTTATAGAATTTGAGACCCCCCTACTTTCCTAAATCATTATTAAATTAATTTTTTAATGACAAACCTCTAAACATTCTCTATCGTCCAAGTGTCACTCATCCCTATGGTTCTCCAAAAATTAATTTCTTTTTGATAATTAAAAGACTCAATTCCCTCACCCCCCCAAAAATCGCTCCTTAAATTACTCCTAGGGTTCCTAGATCCCCTCTCATGCTTTTAATAACTTTCCTAAAATGAAGTTTCTGATTTTTAGTAACTCCTTAAATGCTGATTCCTTTTCACTTTTTACCCTATGTCTACTACTTTCCATTATTAAGTTTCCTTTATTACAAGTTTCCTCATTTCTATTTTTTTTATTCCTCTCTTTTTAATATTATTTTATTTATTTTTATTTATTTATTTATTTATTTTGTTAAAACCCAAAATGATAATTGCGCTTAATAGTCTTTTCAATATATTTTCAAAATCCTAAATTTTTATACTCCCACTCTTTAAAAATTTTAATTCTTCTTTAAAACTTAAAAACCCTGGGTTTCAATTAATTTATCCCCCTCATTACTTTACCCCCCCTTAGTTTAAGAAGACTTTAACTAATACATAGGAGGGTTTTAGTTTACGCCCTTATGTTTATTTTTGTAGGATCTTTTCTCAGGGCTTAACAGAATTTTATCTTTGAGATGTTTTAAATTTAGGTTTAGATTGAACTAGGCAACACTTCATCAGGGGAGTCATTTTAAGAATTTTATCAGGCGTTAAGGTCTTAGGGTCATCTAGGTGGTCTCATCATCATCATCAATGCGACGTGCCCTTCAGGATGCACTACATGCTCCAAGGGTGCCACTCACCTCGTTTGCCTCTGTTGTGCGACGTGCCCTTCAGGATGCACCACATTCTCCAAGGGTGCCACTCACTGACTAGTATTTCTTGCGCGACGTGCCTTTCAGGATGCACCACGTGCTCCAAGGGTGCCACTCACTGACTTGACGGATTGGTAGACATCTATAACCCCTGGAGTCAACACTCCGCCAGATGAACTTGTGGGAGACTAAGGGCTGTAAGAAATAAGGCCCCTGCCTTATTGCGTGCCCCTTAGAATCATCATGAGCGACTGTCGCAGTCTGCTCTCACGGCATCATGGGTCCTCTCGAACTAGGTAATCGTTAACCTACAGTTCGAGCCATGGCGGGAGTGCTAGTAGGCTATGGCAGGGCTGCTCTCCACACCTCTCCCTCAACCTCTCTGGAACTCATGTGTGGCCCCTTTACTCCATATGTGAGTCTTGGTCGATAAGCTATCGTCAGCCTGCATCATCAACCATCATGTCAGATCATGTCAACAACATATCATAAAATCAATAGCATATAATCAAAACAAAGAAATATCACCGTAAATGGAACAACCCAAATAGCCCACTCCCTGACTCAATCCGGAATCCAAGGGAGTTCCACCAATGCCTCTGCATCCTCAAGGTCCGAAACCCTACACACTCAAATAAACTGAGTCAATGGCACCTGTATACAACAATAGTAAAACATCCTGTCATCAATCATAACGCATCATCATCAAGGATAAGTGGTTTATCATCATAAAAATCCAGATCACTTGCGAGCAAGTGTCCTCAAAGAATAAGTTTTGTCACTGTGCTAGAGAGGGATGTTACATACACCCCCTCTTGGTCTAAACTTCATCCCGAAGTTTCTCAGTATAAATGCCGAAGTAAATGTACCACGATATCATAAGTACCACAGTATCATAAGTCTATCTATCAAACAAAAATGCAAACTGTTGTCGCATATCATATGCGTCCTCCCAGGTCGCCGAGTGGGGACTATAACTGTCCCACTGGACCTTGACCTGTTCTACCGTTTGATGTCGTAACTGTCGAACGCGATGATCTATAATGCGGACTGGCTCAGCCATGAGTGCTCCCTCATCCGATACCTGCAAAGAACTCATGTCAATCACGTGTGTCAGATCACTAATATAATGTCTCAAAATAGATACATGAAAAACATCGTGCATACGCCTCAAAGAATCAGGCAAGGCTAGTCGATAGGCCACAGGCCCCTTTCTCTCCACAATCTCGAAAGGTCCCACGAACCTAGGAGAGAGTTTAGCTCCCTTTTCAAACTTGATCGAACTCTTATGCGGTTTAACCCACAAGAAGACTCGATTGCCGACCTCGTAACTACGGTCAACTCTGTGCGCATCGGCATAACTCTTCTGTCGATCCTGCACTTCTTTTATCCTTTATCTTATGGTTTTCATTTTCTCTTCCATTTCTTGGATCTCTTCTGGTCCCACCAGGACCCTATCCTCAAGCCGATCCAAACTCAAGGGCGTCCGACATGGTCTCCCATAAAGAAACTCAAAAGGCGCCATCTTAATGGCGCTCTAGTAACTGTTGTTGTAAGCGAACTCTACAAGAGGCAATAATTCCTCCCAACGCTTTTGTTGGTCCATCACGTACATGTGCAACATGTCTTCCAAGGTTTGGTTCATACGTTCTGTCTGTCCGTCAGTCTCTGGGTGATATGCAGTACTAAAGTTAAGTTGAGTTCCCAAGGCCTCTTGGAAACTCGTCCAAAATCGTCCAGTAAACACCGATCCTCGATCGGATATAATCTTTTTAGGCATGCCATGCAGCCTCACAATATCACTGATGAAAACTCTCGCTATGTCAGGTGCCTGATACATCGTACGCACTAGAATAAAGTGAGCACTCTTTGTTAGAGTGTCTACTACTACAAAAATTGAGTCGTGTCTCCTTGTCGTCAATGGCAATCCAACAATAAAATCCATCGAAATGACTTCCCATTTCGANCATGTGGTTGAAGTAATCCCGCCGGGTGTCTATGTTCAGCCTTTACCTGCTGACACTCGAGACATATAGCCACAAAGTTGACTATGTCGGCCTTCATTCCTTTCCAGAAGAACAAGGGCTTAAGGTCTGCCCTCATCTTCGTAACTCCCGGGTGAGCCATGTAAACTGCTCTATGAGCCTCACTCAGGATCAACATCCTCAACTCGTCGTTTGGCGGTACGTAAATCTGACCTCTAAACCTCAATAAATCATCGCTATCAAATGAATATCCCTCAAATCATGGTACCATCATAGTGTTTGGTCTGATAAAATCATCGACTTCTTTGTACCAGTCATCGTCACGCTGTAAAGTAAGAATCTTCTCACATAGATTCGTTTGAATTGGCAACACTGAAAAGATGCGTGGCCTCCAATTCAAAGCATCCACCACTCGGTTCACTGTTCCCTTTATGTAAGTAATATCTAAGTCATACTCGCTAAGAAATTCCGACCAATGCCGTTTCCACGCGTTCAGATCACTTTGCGTAAAAATGTGTTGTAATCCACAATGATCAATCTTTAATTCAAATTTTCGTCCAACAAGGTAGTGTCTCCAAACCTTCAAGGCATAAATGATGGCTAATAACTCCAAATCATGCGTTGCGTAGTTTTCCTCATGCCTTCTTAGTTTCCTCGAGATGTAAGAAATCACTCGTCCGTCTTGCATCAAGACCCTGCCTAACCCTTCCTTGGATGCGTCAGTTCATACCAAGAAGTCTGTGTCCATGTCAGGAACCTTTAGTATCGGCGCTGTTGTCAACAACTCCTTAAGCCTCCTAAATGCTTCTGCGCATTTCTCTGTCCAAACAAACTTCTTGTTTTTCTTCTGTAATTCCGTGATCGGATTTGCTATCCTTGAAAATCCTTCGAAAAACCGTCGATAGTATCCTGCTAAACCCATAAAACTATGCACTTCTGTGACATTCATCGGCGCAGGCCATTCCATAATAGCCTCAACCTTGGATGGATCCACGACGATACCTTCACCAGAGATGACATGCCCTAAGTAGTGAATCCTCGATTGATAAAAAGAGCATTTGGACAGCTTCCCATATAATTTGTGTTCTCATAAACATTGTAGTACCAAGCGCAAGTGCTCGTCATGCTCCTCCGTCGTCCGAGAGCAGATCAGAATATCATCAATGAATACTTGGAAGAACTTGTCCAAGTACTCGTGGAACACCCTGTTCATCAAACTCATGAATACCCCGGGGGCGTTTTTCAGTCCAAACGGTAAAACAGTAAATTTGTAATGTCCAAATCTCGTCTTAAAGGCGGTCTTAGGGATGTCATCCTCCTTGATCCGTAACTAGTGATACCCTGATCGCAAATCGATCTTGGAGAACACCGTCGCACCCTTCATTTGATCAAATGGATCATCAATTCTTGGCAAGGGATACTGATTCTTGATCATATCCTTGTTTAGTTGACAGTAGTCAATGAAAAGCCTCCACGACCCGTCCTTCTTCCAAATAAAAATAACTGGTGCACCCCATGGTGACACACTAGGACATATCAGTCCCAGGTCCAACAACTCCTTCAGTTACATTTTTAACTCTTGCAACTCTGGGGTCGACATCCGATAAGGCGTTCTCACTATCGGTGCAGTCCCCGGTTTCAGGTCTATAGTAAACTCCAATTCTCTTTCTGGCGGCATCCCAGGCAACTCCTCTGAAAATACATCTGCAAAATCCTTCACCACTGGAAGGTGTTCTAGACCTTCTGCTACTCCCTTTTCGTTTAGTGCAAGGATCGCATAAAGCTTGCACCCCTTGCGCATGCTCTTCCATAATTGTAAGGAAGAGACAAACCTCAGGGATACTCCCTGGTTCCGTCCTACAATTACCCATCTCTGTCCTTCATCATCGACCAAGCTCAACCTTTTCGTCTTACAGTTGAGTATCGCCTCATGCGATTCCAACCAATCCATGCCGATCACGACGTCATAAGATCCTAAGATCGTGACGTACAAGTTGACCCTCGTGACAAAATCTCCTAGGTTAAGGGCACAACCCGTAACCTTTCCTCTGACCTTCTGTTTGGCTCCCGAAGCCATCTCCACGAAGCTAAACTTGTCATGTTCAACTGCCTTGACCTTAATCCTTTTTAGCGCTGCACCAGAAATGAAACACTCAGTAGCACCAGGGTCTATCAAAATACTAAGGGTCTGGTTAGTGACGGTACCTGTCGTCTCAAGCATAGTCGACTGGTGCTCTGCCTGACGGTTATTCATCGCTGCGTGAATCCGATGGGCCTTTCCCATATCTCCCACTATAGCGGGTCCGACTGATCCGGACACTCTGGCCCTCTCCACCAGACAGTCAAACTGGTAGTGTGGCTCCCCACACGTCCAACACCCCTTCTTCGGCCCAGTAGTCCTGGTACCTGAAGTAGAAGATGACTGCTCACCAGCCTGAAACCCTGGTCTGTTCTGCTGAATAGGCCTAAACTGCTACTGCTGTAGGCGCCGCTGCTGTTGCTGCTGTGGTCCTCGGTAAGGTGTCTGCTGCTGAGGCGGCGGTCATCGTGGTGTAGAAAAAGTGGATCCCCTCTGGAAGCCACGATACCTCGGCGTATGTCTCACTAAGGTCTGTTGTTGCGGCTTACCAGATGAACCCTGCCCTGTAGGTCTCGCTAGAGTTCTAGTCTGACCCCCACTGATAAGCTCCTCCTCTACTATGAGGGCCTTTTGGACAACGTCGTGCAAGGTTTGAGGCATCAGAATCCTAACCTTTGCACGCAGGCTACCGTTAAGGCCAAACATGAACCGGTTGACCTTGATCTTCTTTGTGTTCAGGTGCGGAGCATACCAGAGCAGCTCCATAAAGCATGCCTCGTACTTGGGCACCATACGACCTCCTTGTCGTAATGAGTTGAACTCATTGAGCTGACGCTCAATGAATTCCTCTGATAGATACCTCTCTTGGAACCATTCCTCGAACATTTCCCATGACACGTCTTCAATGGCCATGTTTAGCTAAGGCAGGAGCGTCTTCCACCATAGAAGAGCGCTCCCCTTCAGTTGAAAGACCGCCATGTGGACCTTCATGTTGGAGGTATAATCGCGAAGTGCGAAGCACATCGCCATATTATCCAACCATGCCTCGGTGGCTACGTCGTCCGGGGCACCAAAGAACTCGGGAAATTTTACCTTCTCGAGTTCATGGTGAATGCTACCTGTAACGACCGGTGTGCGTGACGGAACCTCCGCAGGTGACGGCGCCCTGGCCTCATCTCTGTCCAATCTGCTGGTCAGCGCCTCGAACATTTGTTGGAAAGATCTCATCATCCCTGT
>JASDQU011246544.1:10420-24629 GCA_032191745.1 Picea mariana | reverse complement strand
CCAACAGGTCTCACACAAATTAACAAACAAAAAAAAATATTGAAAATATTGCAATTTCATGACTAATTTAAATCATAAGACCTACCTTGCAATTTACCCATCTGTTTGATAAAAAACTGATCCTTCTAGATAATCATATAATAATAAATTAATTTGATTATAATTATATATTGACTATATATTTTTATTTTTCATTAGGTCACAAATGGGAGTAAGTGATTATTATATTGACTATATTATTATTATTTTGCATTAGGTCAGATGCCACTATTACTTATATGACTCTTGAAATCATTGTAACTATGTGAAGATTACATATTGACTATATAAGTGAATACTATTTATTCATAAGCATTGTTTTCTTAATGCTATGTTAAATTAATATGTGATTGATTTTTTAAAGAAACAATATTTACCTCAAATTTCCATTCATGAACACAAATACAAATTATTGATGAATTTTAAGCTTAAATAATAGTAAAACAATTATTTGTAGATATTAACATTAGTTGATCTTTATACTAAATATTGCATTCCTCCGGTTAAATATTAACTCTCACAAACAATGCATTCGACACATTATCAATAATTTACCCTCTTCTTTAATGTTTGTAATATTTTAGTCCCAACATGTATTGAGCACCATGCATGCCCTTCATTATAGTTTCTTAAAGTTGCAACCAAAAAACTCAACTTAGTTGTGTAGATTAACCTTGTGACCTACACTTAAGTGGGGTTAGGAAAACTAATTCTACTTAAGTGGGGTTAGGAAAACTAATTCAATTTCCTGTGTTTAATCTTCTTACATCACATTCAAATTCAATGTGAAAATACCTAGATTCATCCCTCCAAGTTAAATATTATTGTTTTCCATGTTTAGATTGCCACTAACACATCATTAGAGACCATTATCAACATGACTCACCAAAACATATTAAAGAGAAAATATATCGATATATTGTTATAAAGTATATATTTAAATTTAAAAATATTATTCATATTCTAAAATAACAAAGAAATTTTTAAAATGCAAATTAAAAAATAACTAAAAGTTAAATTAAAAAAATAAAACATTTAAAAAAATACCTACTAAAATGTATAGTTAGATAATTACAACTAAGAAAACTTTAAGATTTTTGAATTTATAAATTCCAAATTATTATAATAATTTTAAATAAAAATAAAAATAAATATTAAAGAATGTAAACTATAAAAGTTAACTAAAAAAATATACAAGATTATAATATATACTAGCATAGCCGCAAAGTGGCTAGTGGTTGGTGAATGCCGAAACACACATAGGGCTGGTGTTGCGGCTCGTAAACGCTAAAACGCACAGCTAAAACACACATAGAGTTGAGGAAATCCAAAAGTTAATATTTAATGTGGTAATTCCATAGGTTAATCAGTTAAACGTGGCAATCATATGGTGGTACAGTAATTTCTTAATATGATTAGTTAAATGTTAAAAAGTAAACAGGTTAATTGCTGCATTAAAAAATACAAGGAAGTTATGAAGAGTAAATCACATTCATTGATTTGGGAGGATGACTAAGGATATGCCATCATCTTCAATTGTTAGCCATCAGATTAGAATTTTAGATTAAAAGTTGATTAATTGTGCCCATCTCCAATAGGTCTACGCCTTTCGGCGTAATAATCTTATAAGGTTGTCCCTTGTCCCCTATCCTTTTTGGCATATACATTGACTAGTTAGAAGAATGCTTGGAAAAAGCAGGTTGTGTCGGCCCTACTCTCACTGGTATAGTCATCAATATTCTTCTTTATGTTGATGATATCGTTCTTATGGAAAGGAGTCCCCATGATCTTGAAAACCAACTAAGAATTATCAAGGATTTTTGCTCCAATATGGGTATGACTATTAATATTGATAAGACTAAGGTCATGATTATTATATCCAATAAGATCCCTTATGATACCTTTGTATATGACAACAACAACTTGGAGGAAGTGAATTCATACAAATATCTTGGAATTGATATTCACCACAAGCTCAATGGGAATTATAGCATTGAGAAAATGATTATTTGGGGATGAGAAGGTTATTATGGGCTTGAAAAAAATTGTAAATCAACTGATCTTTGGAGTTGGGATAAGAAGAAGCTCCTCTTTGAGACTCTTGTTACACCTGTTATTCTTTATGGATGTGAAGTTTGGGGTTGTAGTATCTCTCGTGAATCCTAGAGAAAGATAGAGAAAATACAAAAGAATTTCATAACCCATAATCTCAAAATTAAAGGAAATACTCCCTATCCCATCCTCTTAGAAACAAGAGTCTACCCCATTGAGAGCATGGCTATGACTATATACCTAATGTATAAGAACAAGTTAAACAACATGGAAGACAAGAGGCTACCTAAAATTGCTTCAAAATTAAGTCATAACCACCATCGACTCAAGCGAGGATGACATAAAGACGCCCGATATTGATTAAACTATTGGGGAATCATGGAATAAACCATTTTGAAGAATAAAGATACTATTAAAGAAAACATCAAATCAAAATTTAAGGAGAAAATGTGGTGTGATAAAGAGTTAGAGGAAAAAAAAAATTAAGGTATTATAAAGATGTAATCAACCCTAATCTAGAAGATCAAAATTATCTATATGTTTTTCCAAGTGTAAAGAAAAAAATAAGCATTGCTAAGATAAGAATAAGTTCTCATGAGCTCTATAGTGAAACTGGGCATTAATCACTTCCTAAAATGCCATGGGATGAAAGAGTGTGTCACGTTTGTGACACCAAGAATGTTGAAGATGAAAAACACTTTCTCTTAGATTGTCCAGCCTATACCCATATTAGATCTCATTTTCAAAATATTTATCACACTACAAACCTTCCTAACCTCTTAACTCAACAAAAGTATGGTGATCTTGGAAAGCTTCTCTTAATACTTTTCGAGCACAGAAACAAAATTCTAAAGAATCACAAGTAATCACTTACCCTCTTAAGATCCGATAAACCAATTCGATCTTAGTGAACGTTAATAATCATCATCATCTTCATACATATATATAAACAAATTACAATTAAGATAAAAACATATATATTATCTAATTAAATTTAGAATTAAATTAGTTACAACTAATAACTAATGACAATAGGCACTTCAACATCCTAAGCCAACAAATGCATTAATATGATATATTATTGGGTGGTTATGGATGCGGACTTAATTAAACTCGGAGGAGAGCGAGTATGATTAGGATCCCGAAAGTCATATCAATTTTCAATATGATTGAAATTTAGGTGTTTCCTCTAATTAGTGTGGAGTTTTGAATTTGGGTGGTCATATATAATTAGGTCCATGGAAACCAATCTCTTAAACATAATTTATTTTTTACTTATTTTATGATTAAAAATATAATTTTATTTAAAAAAATATAATTTTATTTCTAAAATATGAAAAATAAATATTTGGAAATTTTTTTCTTAATAATTAATAAAAAAAATTAAAAATTAATACACAAAAAATAATATTGGGTGAGTGCAATAATTTGGTGGTCGAAAAAGAACATCGTGTCCAGACATGTTAGAGTTTTCTTAATTTTAATCCAATTTTAGTCATTCCAATTTATTATCTTTATCCCAATAATCTAAATTTAAAAAAAAAATATGTAATTTTGTATTTTAAATAAAAAAGGAACTTAATTTACATCATGGATTTTAAATTGTAGAATATATAATACAATGGAACCCCAACAAAATTTAAAACATTCACAAGAAAAAGAAGAATATCAAAACCCCAACCCACCACCACCACACAATGTAAACACTAAAGTTGATGAGGGTTTGGTTATATTACAAACCCTTGAGGAACAATTAAGGGAGACTAGAGAGCCTAACAGAGTCTCCTTGGCCACTTCTTTGGATATCATTGTGCAATCCATTGCAAGTGCTCAAGGGAAATTAACGTCTATTTCTGATTATAGAGCACAGGTGCATGAGTGCTATAGCACTCGTTTGGATAGAAACCAAGTCAAAGAACTAGGCATTTCAAAACAAAAAATATTGTCTATTTTTATGGATACTGGAAATGGATAAGAACTATCGTAGACTAGGAAACACATCGCCATTGACTGGTCAATCCATCCCCAAATTAGTCAAAAATGGATGGATAGGTGGTACATGGTTTTCAATAAACCTCCCTACAAAAATAGGGACATGCCCTTATATTTTCTAAGAAATTTATGGGTTGATTTTATTATGGGTAAGCATGTCAACTACTTTGACATTAGTGGCTTCCATGGGGTGGGTCAAGGGTCTGCACAGGACCAAGATCATGCAAAGCGCGACCCCGAGTTAGGTCCGTCTCCCCCTAGGCAAAGGCCTGAACCCCTTACCCAACAATTCTTCTGTTGTAGAGAACTTGCAACAAGTACAACTATCTATCTCCTCATTGACTTGTAGCCTAGTGCAACACAATAACTTTGTTGCACTATCTCAGTAGGAGGTGTCTACCAATGACATTGATAGAGGAGTTGGAGCATCAACATGCACAGGAGAGTACAGTGAGGAGAGGGCACATGGACATAGAAATCATCCATATGAACCTCGTAGATGCTCAAGATGCGGGAAGACATGCTATGGGCCCATAGAGTCTAGTGGACAACATAACTTCATGGAGGAGGTTGGTATCATAACCCTCTCTATGTTCTTCATCGTTATATATTTATTTTGTATTTTGTGTATTATATAGATATTTGATTGTATGTTCTTTTTTAGTTGTTTTGTCCCAGCAACAAACCCTCTATGCCTATGGATGCATCAGTCCCTAGCCCCACCATTAATGAAACAGTAGAATCAACATGTTCATTGGGTGCACCATACACACAGGTATGTATCATATTTGATAGATTAAACATAGTCATTTATTTAATTTATGACATCCTCAATTTTTTTATATTTTCTCTTGTTTCTACATGATTTGACACCAGGTGATGTCGAGGATTGTCCATTTGGGATGGACAAGTCACCAATGTTACAGGTATCATGTGTAAATTTAAATATCATACAATTCTTGAATAGTTTGTGTTTATGTTTTTGAATTTTAGTATTTGGTACTAATAGTTCAATTTTATTCATATGTATGCAAGTTGTCGATATATTTGCTAGGTATAGTAGTATTGCACCCCCTGGGCACCTGGATGTTGCTTATGGGTTGCCTTTCTCTAGGCCTAGGGTGTTGGAATCACTTGTACATCCCGTGAGAATCCATCACAACCCACATGTCTACCACCCACCCACACCACCACTTTCAGTCCCATCGATAGAGAACTCCACATTAAAGGTTGTCTCGGAGCAGGTTATACAACCTAGTGATCCATCTACTAGTGAATCTCCATCAATGCCTAAGATATTCACAGTGAGATAATGTATTGATGATAATTTTTTATGTTTCATGAAATTTTTTTACGCATATTTATTTAATTTTCTTGACTTGATCCTTGTAACTGATGTAGGGTGGCATTACAGAGATATTGGGGTTGTGGAGGAGGGTAACACCCTCATGATAGATAGTTTCATATGTGGTCATTTGTCTTAGGTTAAATTAAAATGTATCAATTTGTATGTCTATTAATTCATTGATGAAAAAAACTTATAACATTGTTTATTCTTTGTGAAGTCTCTAGAACATTGAAGCATGCCTAGGCCTAGAACCTCTTGAGGTGCATCCTTTAGCAAGAAAAGAAAAATAGATTTCCAAGATTCTCCTGAGGGTGGCGAGGGTGGAAATGGTCAATGATTGACCAACTACTTCCATTTTGTAGCTAGGCCACAATATAGATGTTTTTTAATGTTAGATCACTTGTTGTCACTTTGTATACTAGGCACGAATTGGCATTTTGTAAAAAATGTACATTTTATATGATGTTGACTATAAATATATATCATGGCACATTTTTTATGATTCTTATTGTTTCTACATTTGATGTTGATGAATATATGAATTTCAAAGTGTTTGAATTCCAAAGTATATCAATTTTATGTGTATTAATCCCTTGATTTGTTTCTAAAGTGATTATAAATACTTGCATTATGCATTAAGGAATAACTTGTGGTGGAAAATATTGCTAAGTGCTAAATCCATAAGCAATTAATGGTTCTCAAGTATCATTGTTTGCTAATCAACCATGTATCTCTACATCATCCCTTCTAAATTATTTTCATGAATGTTGTGGATATCCATATTCTAACTCACAATAAACAATATGGACTACCTCTTGAATTATACCCATTTAAATCCAATAACAATCCACACTCAAATAGTGGTCACTTGAAAATATTCTGACCTTAAAAAAAACATGTTAGAATAATTTCTTATAGCAATAAATTTTCTCATTTATGTTCTACATAATTGTAAATCACTTAACAATTTCAGCTCAATGTTATTTTCTAGGGAACACACATTATTCCCCTCTTTCTATGCATGACATATATAAAATCATTTGATTTATGTGTAACCCTTCATAAATTCAAAAAATACTAGTCAATGACTCATTAATGCACATGTTTTTGTTTAGATTGTGTAGTGGGTATATGTAAAGTTTTTTAAACCCATCAATTAGTAATAACATTTATTCAATATTCCATGATGTCCACTAAACTTATTGATTTTAATCAATAGAATGAGAGAGTTCACATGGAAATTAGATCTTAGAATGGGTATCATTTGTCACATAGAAATAAAGGTTTTGAGGTTACATTTCATGACACACTATATAAAATAATGTTATGCTACCAAAATTCCTCCAGGGAGACTTGAAACAATTATTCTTTTCCATTAACCATATATGAGAGTTTATTGCACATTCCTACCCAATTTTTGGGTTAGAGAAGACAAGGAGACGAAAGACCCTCCAAATCCAATCCCATAAACCTATTGATGCTATGCCATTTCCATTCCTTTCCAAGTCATTCCATGCCATTCCATTGGTGTTTCCATGCAATTTTCAAACCTTTCTATGCCATGCCATTTCCATTCCATTGCCATGCCATTTATATGCCTTTCCATATCATATAATTAACATGCTAATTCTATGCCTTTCCAATACATGCCATGGAATGCCATTTCATTTCCATGCGATGTCATTTTCATGCCTTTCCAAGCCATGCCATGCCATGCCATGCCACTGTCATGTAGCTTCCCATGCCTTGTCATGTAGTTTCCCATTTTAATCTGTATAACAATAAATATAACTTTCCAATGTCATGCCATAACATTTCCATGCCTCACCAAGCCAATAAATGATATTAACTAAGTTACAACAAGATAAATATGACAACCCTTAACACAAGTAATCATTAAATGAAAGGGGGATGAAAATGCAAGCATAAACTAGGGTTTAGATAACTAATTATTTCTGAAATGCAAGATGACACATAACAACCCTATAATATTCCATACATCAAGCAATGGTATGGTATGTTATACACTGGCAATGGTATGTTGTGGTATGGTATGTATTAGCAATGGAAATGGTATTCCTTGGTATGTTATGGATTGTCTTGCCATTTCCTTGTATGGTATGCATTGGAAATAGTATGGTATGGTATGGTATGGATTGGCAATGGTATGCATTTCCTTTCCATTGTATGGTATGGATTGGTAATCATATGCTATGCTTTGCTATGCATTGGAATTGGCAATGACAATGACAATGGTATGGTATGCCTTGGCAATGGTATGCTATGGCAAGGGTATGGTATGCTATGGCAAGGGTATGGTATGCATTGGAAATGGTATGATATGGTATGGTATGCATTAACAGTGACAATGGTATGCATTGGTAATGGAAATGGTATGCATTGCGTTGGCATTGTATGATATGCATTAGAAATGGTATGATATGCATTGGCATTGGCAATGGCATTCCATGGTATGCTATGCATTGGAAATGGAAATGGAAATGGTATGCATTGGCAATGGAAATCGTATGCATTGGTATGGTATGCATTGGAAATGGTATGGTATGGGTTGCTAATGGTATGCATATCATACCATTGCCATTTTCATTTCCAATGCATACCATACCATACCATACCATACCATTGAAAATGCATACCATACAATGGAAAGGAAATGCATGTCATTGTATCCATTGGAAATGGAATGGTATGGTATGGTATGCAATGGCATTGGCAATGGAGATTGTATGGTATGCATTGGCAATGGAAATGGTATGCAATGGTATGGTATGCATTTCCTTTCCATTACCTTGTATGATATCCATTGGCATTGGCATTTCCTTGTATGGTATGGTATGGTATGCATTGGCATTTCCATTGGAAATGGAAATGGAAATGGTATGGTATGCATTGGAAATAGAAATGGTATTATATGGTATGGTATTGGAAATGGTATGTTATGGTATGATATGGTATTGGAAATGGTATACTATTGTATAGTATGTATTGGAAATGGCAATGGAAATGGTATGGATTGGAATTGACAATGGTATGCATTGTTGTGGTATGCATTTCCTTGCCATTTCCTTGTATGGTATGCATTGGAAATGGTTTGTTATGGTATGATATGCATTGGCATTGGAAATGGAAATGGAATTGACAATGGTATGGTATGATATGGTATGGTATGCAATTCCATTGCCAATGCCAATGCATACCATATCATATCATACAATACCATTTCCATTTCCATTGCCAATCCCAATGCATACCATGCAATACCATACCATACCATTTCAATGCATACCATACAGGGCAATGGCAAGGCAATGCATACCATTGTCATTTCCATTTACATTGCCAATGCATACCATACCATACCATTTCCATTGTTTACCATACAATGGATACACTAGTATTCTATGGTATGGTATGCACTGGCAATAGGAATGGAAATGGTATGTATTGGTATGGTATGCATTGCCTTTCCATTGCTTTGTATGGTATGCATTGACAATGGTATGGTATGGTATTTTATGGTATGGTATGCATTGGCAATTATATGAATTTCCTTGCCATTGTATGGTATGCATTGGCAATGGTATGGTATGGTACCACATGTATTGGAATTGGTAGTGGCAATGTAAATGGTATGGTATGCTATGGTATGGTATGTATTAGCAACGGAAATGACAATGGTATGGTATGGTTTTAAATGGAATTGACAATGGAAATGGAAATGGTATGGTATGGTATGGTATGGTATGCATTGTCATTTCCTATTACAATGCATACCATATCATACCATTATCATTGCCATTTCCAATGCCAATGCATACCATGCCATTTCCAATGCATACCATACATGTCAATGGCAAGGCAATGGATACCATTGACATTTCCATTGCTAATGCATACCATACATGAAAATGGAAAGGCAATGCATACCATACCATACCATTGCCAATGCATACCATACAATGCATACAATGGTATGCATTTCCTTGTCATTGTATGATATGAAATTGAAATGGTATGGTATGCATTGTAAATAACAATGGTATGCATTGAAAATGACAATGGTATGCGTTGGAAATGGAAATGGTATGCATTGGTATGGTATGAATTTCCTTGTATGGTATGCATTGGCAATGGTATGGTATGGTATGGTATGGTATGCATTGGAAATGGTATGCATTGACATAGAAAATAGTATGCATTGGAAATGGAAATGGTATGCATTGCCTTGTCATTGCCTTGTATGGTATGCATTGGAAATGGTATGGTATGGTATGGTATGGTATGCATTGGCGACAGAAATGGCAATGGTATGCATTGCCGTGCCATTGTATGGTATGCATTTGAAATGGCCTTGTATGGTACCACATGCATTGGCATTGACAATGGAAGTGGAAATGTTATGGTATGCATTGGCAATGGTATGATATGGTATGGTATGAATTGGAAATGACAATGGCAATGGTATGCATTGGCAATGGAAATCGTATGCATTTCCTTGTCATTTCCTTGTATGGCATGCATTGGCAATGGTAAGGTAAGGTATGGTATACATTGGAATTGTCAATGGAAATGACAATGGTATGTTATGGTATGGTATGCATTGGCATTGAAAATGGAAATGCATACCATACCATACCATACCATTTTCAATGCATACCGTACAATGTCAAGGCAATGCATACCATTTCCATTTCCATTGCCAATGCATACCATACAATGCATACGATGGTATGGTATGGTATGCATTGACAATGGTATTGTATGGTATGGTATGGTATTGTATGCATTGGCATTGGAAATGGAAATTGAAATGATAATGTATGCATTGGCAATGGCATTGGTATGCATTGGAAACAACAATGGTATGCATTGGTATGGTATGCATTGCCTTCCTATTTACTTGTATGGTATGCATTGGTACTGGCATTTCATTGTATGGTATGGTATGGTATGGTATGAATTAGCATTGGTAATTGCAATGGAAATGGCATGGTATGCATTGGCAAGAACAATGATATGCTATGGTATGCTATGCTATGGTATTGTAAATGGTATGCTATAGTATGTTGTGGGTTTCTATGGTATTGAAAATGGTATGCTACAATATGGCATGCATTGCCAATGGTATGGTATGGTATGCATTGGCATTGACAATGACAATGGTATGGTGTGGTCTACATTTCCATTGCCAATGCCAATGCATACCATGCCATACCATACCATACCATACCATTGTCATTTCCATTGCTAATGTCAATGCATACCATATCATACCATTTCCATTGCATACCATACAACGCAATGGCAAGGACATGCATACAATTTTCATTGCCATTGCCATTGTCAATGCACACCATACCATACCATTTCCAATGCATACCATACAATGATATGCATTGCCTTTCAATTGTATGGTATGCATTAGCAATGGTATGGTATGGTATGGTATGCATTGGCATTGGCAATGGAAATGACAATGATATGGTATGCACTGGCAATAGAAATGGTATGCATTGGCAATGACAATGGTATGCAAATGCAATGGAAATGGTATGAATTGGCATGGTATGCATTACCTTTCCATTGCCTTGTATGGTATGCATTGGCAATGGTATGCATTGGAAATGACAATGGTATGCATTTTCTTTCCATTGGATTGTATGGTATGCATTGGAAATGGGCTTGTATGGTACCAAATGCATTGGCATTGACAATGGAAATGGTAGTGATATGGTATACATCGGAAATGGTATGTTATGCATTGGCATTGGCAATGAAAATGGTATGCATTGCCTTGCCATTTCCTTGTATGATATGCATTGGAAATGGTATGGTATGGTATGGTATGCATTTTCATTTCCAATGAAAATGCATACCATACCATACCATATCCATTTCCATTGCCAATGGTAATGCATACCATACCATACCATACCATACCATTTCCAATGCATACAATACAATGGAAAGGAAATTCATGCCATTGTCATTTCCATTTCCAATCCCAATGCATACCATACCATACAATACCATTACCAATGCACACCATACAATGCATACAATGGTATGCATTGCCTTTCCATTGTATGGTAGGCATTGAAAATGGTATGGTATGGTATGCATTGGCATTGGAAATGGAAATGGAAATGGAAATGGTATGGTATGCATTGGCAATGGAAATTGTATGCATTGGTGTTGGAATTGGTATGGTATGGTATGGTATGCATTGGCATTGGAATTGGTTTGGTATGCATTGGTAATGGAAATGGTATGCATTGGCATTGACATTGGTATGGTATGGTATGTTATGGTATGCATTGGAATTGGAATTGGTATGGTATGGTATGCATTGCCAATGGTATTCATTGCCATTGGAAATGGAAATGGAATTGGTATGGTATGTTATGCATTGCCAACAGTATGCATTGGAAATGGCAATGGTATGCATTGACAATGGAAATGGTATGAATTTTCATTGGCATTGGTATGGTATGGTATGCATTGCCAATGCCAATGGTATGCATTGGCATTGGAATTGGTATGGTATGATATGGTATGCATTGGCATTAGCATTGGTATGTTATGGTATGCACTGGAAATGGAAATGGTATGAATTGGGAATGGAAATGGTATGCATTGGCATTGGCATTGGCATTGGTATGGTATGATATGCATGGCCAATGGTATGCATTGGCAATGGAAATGGTATGCATTAGCATTGGCAATGGTATGCATTGACATTGACATTGGTATGGTATGGTATGATATGAATTGGCATTGGCATTGGTATGGTATGGTATGAATTTCCAATGGAAATGGTATGCATTGGCATTGGCATTGGTAAAGTATGGTATGGTATGGTATGCATTGGAAATGACATTGGTATTGCATGGTATGAATTGGAAATGTCAATGGTACGAATTAGCAATGGAAATTACATTGGTATGGTATGGTATGCATTGGCAATGGAAATGGCAATAGTATGCATTAGCATTGGCATTGGCATGGTATGGTATGGTATGAATTGGAATTGGCATTGGTATGGCTCCATTCCTTTCCTTGCATTCACTTGGCATGCCTTTCCTTTTCCATGTCATGACTTTCCATACCATTCCATTCCTATCGATGCCAAAGCTTTCCATGTCTTTCTTTGCCTTCACTTGCCATGTCTTTTCTTTCCATACCATGTCTTTCCATTCCATGCCTTCACTTGCCATGCCTTACCTTCACTTGCCATGTGTTTCCTTCACTTAGCATGCCTTTACTTCCATTCACTTTCCATGACACCAAAGGATACATACATAAAAAATTACAATTAACGGATTCATTGAGCATGTAATTATACAACTTGTTATACCATATTTCTTATATAAAAATACTTGCATGAGAATTCCAATGTTTTGGTCAATGAGGCATAGTGCAATTTTTGAAGAGGAGGTCGATTTTGAAAAACACGGTGTTGAGAATTTTCGGGTAATGTAGTCACGTTTTCCTTGGCCAAATATACTTGTGGGAGATTACATAACTATGTTATGCCACTCAGTTTGGATTTTATGACCCCAGACCAAATTGACCACATGTCCCTGAATCGCTTGAAGAGACAAGTTGCAACTCGTGATAAAACTAAAAATGGGACTTAGATGGAAGAAATCCCAGTTTCTTTGGATCCGAAGCACCGGGTTTCAACTATGGGTTCTCTCCGTTGTCATTCTGTCCACCGAAAATCCATTTGTTGCAGTATCTCCTGCACTAGGGTTTTGTTCATTGAGGCATATTGCAATTTCTTAAGAGGAGGTCAATTTTCAAGAAAACTGTGTCAAGAATTTGTGGGTAGTGTAGTCGCGTGGGCCTTTGAAAAATAGATTTGTGGGAGCTTACAGAACTCTGTTACGCCTCTTAGTTTTGATTTTATTCCTTCAGACCAAATTGGCCACATGTCCCTGAATGACTTGAAGAGACAAGTTGCAACTTGCAATAAAACTCAAACCGGGACTCAGATGGACGAATTGTCATTTACATTGGATCTAGAGCACCAAGTTTCAACTAGGGGGAGGCCTCTGATGTCATTCCATCCACCTAAAAACTATTTGTTGAAGTATCTCCGACACTAGGGTTTTGGTCAATGAGGTAGAGTGCAATTTTTGAAGAAGAGGTCAATTTTCAAGAACAGTGTGTTGGGAATTTGTGAGTAGTGTAGTCGCATGGGCCTTGGCCAAATAGACTTTTGGGATCTTACGAAACTCTGTTATGCCACTCGATTTGGATTTTATGCCCCAGACCAAATTTTCCACTTGTCTTTGAATGGCTTGAAAAGACAAGTTGCAACTCGTGATAAAACTCAAACCGAGACTCGAATGGGTGAACCGTCAGTTGCATTAGATCCGAAGAACTAGGTTTCATCTAGAGGGCTCTCTCTGATGTCATTTTTTCCATCGAAAAACCTTTTGTTGGAGTATCTTCGACACTAGGGTTTTGGTCAATGAGACATAATACAATTTCTGAAGAGGAGGTCAATTTTCAAGAAAACTGTGTCGTGAATTTGTAGGTAGTGTATTCGCGTGTGCCTTGGCCAAATAGACTTGTGGGAGATTATGGAACTCTTTTATGCCACTCGGTTTATATTTTATGCCCCCGGGCCAAATTGGCCACGTGTCCTTGAATGGATTGAAGAGATGAGTTGCAACTCGTGATAAAACTCAAATCGAGATTCAGATGGGAAAACTGACAGTTTCATTGGATCCAAAGCACCAGGTTTCA
>JASDQU011246544.1:0-10066 GCA_032191745.1 Picea mariana | reverse complement strand
AGTGAAGGAAAGGAAAGTGAAGGCAAGTGAAGGAAAGGAAAGGAAAGGCATGTTATAGAATGGCATGGTGTGGCATGGAAAAGGAAAAAAAAAGTGAAAGAAAGGAAAGGAAAGTGAAGGAAAATAAAGTGAAGGCAAGGAAAGGAAGGTGAAGAAAAGGCATCAATGGCAAGAAAAGTGAAGGAAATGAATGACATACTATGTAATGGCATGGAAAATAAAATACAAGTGAATGAAAGGAAAGTGAAGGAAAGGCATGGCATGGAAAAATCAAGACAGGTGAAGGCAAGGAAATTGAAGGCAAGTGAAGGCAAGGAAAGTGAAGGCAAGGCAAGAATGGCAAGGAAAGTGAAGGAAAGGCATGGCATGGGAAAGGAAATACAAGTGAAGGAAAGGTAAGTGAAGGAAAGGAAAGTGAAGGAAAGGCAAGGAAAGGAAAGGATGGAATGGAAAGGAAAGTGAAGGAAAGGCATGGAAAAGGAAAGACAAGTGAAGGCAAGGAAAATGAAGGCAAGAAAACTGAAGGAAAGACATGGAATGGAATGGAAAAGGAAAGACAAGTGAAGGAAAGGAAAGTGAATGAAAGGAAAGGAAAGTGAAGGCAAGGCATGGCATGGCATGGAATGGTATGGCATGGCATGAAAAAGGAAAGACAAGTGAATAAAAGGAAAGGAAAATGAAGGAGAGAATGAAAAGGAAAGTGAAGGCAAGGCATAGCATGCTATGGAATGGCACGGCATGGCATGGAAAAGTAAAGACAAGTGAAGGATAGGCAAGTGAAGGAAATGTATGGAAAGTGAAGGAAAGTCATTCTATGGAATAGCATGGCATGGAATGCTATGGAATGACAAGGAAATTGAATGGAAAGGCAAGTGAAGGAAAGGTATGGCATGTTATGGAATGGCATGGCATGGAAAAGGAAAGACAAGTGAAGGAAAGAAAAGTGAAGAAAATAAAAGTGAAGGTAAGGCATGGAAAGTGAATAGAAGGAAAGGAAAGGAAGGACATGGAAAGGCAAGGCAAGGCATGGAAAGTGAAGGGAAGGAATGGCATGGAAAGTGAAGGAAAGGAAAGTTAAGGCATGGAAAGACATGGAATGTGAAGGCAAGGAAAGCCATGTGAAGGAAAGGTATGACATGTGAAGGCAAGGCATGGTATGGCATGTGAAGGCAAGGCATGACATCGCAAGTGAACGAAAGGAAAGGAAAGTGATGGAAAGGCATGGAATGGAATGGAAAGTGAAGGAAAGGAATGACATGGAAAGTGAAGGCAAGGAAAGGAAAGGAAAGGAAAAGCAAAGCATGGCATGGGTATATTTTAAGGAATGTTATATTTTAATAACATTACAAATATTTTAAAAATAGTCAAAATCAAGACAAAATTATTCATTTTACATACCTACATGGTCATTAAAGTAGACCATATAGATCACTTCTAATATTGATGGTTTCCATTAACTTATAGTGCTCAAAGTAAGGAAAGAAGTATCGTATCTTTGATAAGTTCTTACTTGACATTGTTTATAGTTCAAGGTTTGTGCCAATAACCAAGTTTGTAAAGTGGTATACAACTTGACCTCATTTCTAATCTTGAAATACACAACCAAATTTATTTCACATTCTTTCATTTTATGTGAGATATCTCCTTTAATAACCATTTACCTTGTCGTAAATTCAATGCCTTCGAAGTCTATTACTAATATCATGGGGGTATGCTTTCCCTATAAGCATTGTGTCATGCAATAAGTAGTTCCCCATTCATTATCTCTTGGGGAAACCGTTGCATATGTGTTCCTTGCAAAAAATAGAGTGACAAAATGTGAGTCCACTAAATGACCAAAGCATAACACATTCATTCTAGTTGTTCAAAATTTAATAGAAGGATTCAACCAACCTCACAGTAAGAGATATGAGACATGATCATAATATGCTAAAATAATTTATTGTTCTTCCTCCAATTGGGATAATTACATAGTTATACATTGACCAATGGGGAGTGATACATGATCCCATCTATCAACCCAATCTGTTGATTCACAATCATCCCATTCATCACTACTAGATGGAACAAAAAAGAAAGAGAGTTTTCTCGTCCATATTTCAACTATTGCATTGTATGATGTTATAACTGAATGGAATCCACAAGTTACCTAGATTGTTTTTCATTCATACCACTGTGATCGATCTACATCGACCACCTCCCAAAAATATCTATGTACATGTCCTTTATTGTGTGATTGGTCTTCACGAGTTCCTGTTATCTCTCCCATTACTGAATAACACCATTCAACAATGGATTTTGCATCTTGAATGAGGGAAGTAGTAGTAGTGAACTTCATTTAATTCCTGGATAATGTTATTTTTATGCATGCACCTACTCCATCATGCTCTCATTTCCCATTCCCAGACTTAAAATAGTTTCAAATGTGTGGTACCTTTAGTTTTTTGTGCAACATACACAACCATTGAAATACACGAGCATTTTTGAATTGGTCCGTGCAACCATATGACCAAATACAATGTTGATCCATATGCATGTTCTTCTCCTTAAGGTGATTATAGAACAACTAAAAATAATGTTGTACGTAGGCCAAGTCTTAGCATCGATCATCACTTATGTAGATGTGATACTCTTTCAATACAACTTTCTTTTGTTCATTACTATCTAGTCCATGTCTGTATGTGATATGTATCATTATGTTGACCTTCTCTGAGTGATAATATTGGTCTTGAATCTCATTTTGCAGTTGAAGGGTGTAGTTCTCAGCAAAATCAACCACTCATAACACAAAGCCAATAAGAGTTGTATCTCTACATATTGTAAAATGCTTTTCGATCCATCGATCCACATGGAAATGATGAACATAATGTCATTTATTTTTGATGAAGTCCTTCATGAAGTCACAAACTCATAATTGGGAAGTAACCAATTGTATTTTTTTTTCTTTCATGTCCTCCATCAATATCATATGCCACATATTTAAATCTTTGCAAGGAAACCTCCTTCCTCACAATTCATACTCATCGCTTACATGGATGCACTTGCTTAGTAATACAATTCCATCGCACGTGGGGAATGTCCCATCTAAGCATGCATTTTGATAAAATGTAAAACCATCTGGCCCTATACATAAGAGGTTGTGAATAAAGTCTCTAGATGACGAATACGGTAATATAACTAGGCATTCCTACAAAACAATGTTATGAAAAACAATCTACAACAACACATGTTACAAATTGTGTTTATTCGAACATACCAAGGATTTCATTTATGGAGAGATATTTGGCCTAAGTTAAATGCACTATGTAATGTTCTGGATCTCTCATACAATTTTGTATGTGTAATGTCAAATTTTTTTTTAATATGGGGTTCATGGTCACTAGATCCCCTTCTCAATTTTAGTACATATTTTTGGTTGGAATAGGTCCTTGTATTCTCATGCCAGAAATCCTAAACTAGTCCCTTAACTGCTCCAATCAACTTCATGTCAGAACAAGATATCCTTCCATTTAAGGCCCACAAATATGTTGGATCACCTATGTCAAGGCTATCTAGTCTATGAGAATAATTTCTAAGGGTTTTGACATTGCATTTCAAGAGGTGAGAGGTTTGTTGTAGAAAACATTGTTTTCCTGTGATCTTGCTAGCAATTGACTGAGATAAGAAACGTTATGCTTCATTGCAGTCTTTAGAACAATAGTTCTTACCAAATATTTGAAAATCATCTACAATGTTTCAAACTATATGATGACTTTTTTCTACACGTTTGACTATTTTAATGCCTAAAATTCTCCTAACAATCAATCAAACTTCTAGATTGTAACAAAGATAAAAATAATTGACATTTAGTAACATTGAATTTTAGTTCAAAATATTATTGAATGATTTTATAAGAGTTATAACGAATAGTACAATTAGATAACTTACCTTAAAGTGATTCTAGACCACTTTCATCTACCTGAATGTGCTTAGGAGTTCTTCACCACATAGTGATCAATCTAGCTAGGGACGATGACCCCTATTTTGGGACTCTAGATCTCACTATTTTGGATTTAACAATGTTGTAGTTCTTTCCCCTTCAATCACTAGCGGATCAACTTTGGGAGGAGAGTGGAAATGGGATTGTCTAGTTTCTGGAACATTTGACTATCCAACAAGAGATTTCACCACGAGACATTTTTCACCACAATGTTGTACACCGGTTTCTTCTCTAATTCCATCCATTCTATAAAGATCTCCAAGAAAATCCTCCATCATCTGGTCATCCACAAAAAGTTTTCTTGATGAGATATTTTTTGGATTACTCTCTAATGCAATCTTGCACTTTGCTTCTGGTGATGAAGGAGAAACAATAGAAGCATCTATTCTGCTAGAAATTGGATTTCCCTCTTCTGAAATCCTATGCTTTGACATACAAAATTTTTCTTTTTCTCTTTCTTCTTCTACCATTTCGATTAGTTTCTTTTTTCTCTAGGAATTTCTATCTCGAATCCGGTGGTTCCCCATGTTTAAAGATAAGAATTGGATTCTAAACACACACTACAAATTTGTCTTTGTATTATGTAATAAGGCACAACTGAGTAGAGAAATTCATTTTGGTATTACAAAAGAAGACAAATCTAATTATTCCAATTCCAATTCCAATTTCACTTGGACAAATTTGTCTTCCAATTCCTTGAAGACACAAGAAGATACAAAAAAAAATTCCAATTGCACTTGTACAAATTTGTCTTCCAAATCCAAGAAGAAACAAGAAGATACAAAAACCAATTTCAATTGCACTTGGACAAATTTGTCTTCGAATTCCAAGAACACACAAGGAGATACAAAAGACAATTCCAACTGCACTTGGAAACAAAATTCTTCGAATTCCAAGAAGACATAATTAGATACAAACAAAAAATTCAATTGCACTTGATAAAGTTGTCTTCCAAGTTTTCTTGCAATGGTCTGGAAATAACACAATGTCTGTGCATGTTATTTTTGTCTGAAGCTGTCGTGGTTTTTTAAATCCATGAGATAGATGAGGTGGGGTGTTCTTGGAACCCAAAAATTCATAGTAGGAACGTGCACGCATTCTTATAATGTGTGTGCACTAAAGCATGTGCGCGTTCTATGAACACACATGCGTTTCTGCTGAGCATAAACGGCCAACTCAATCAAGTCATAGGACCATGTGCATTCCCTTAATGCAACAAATGTAGCATTTAATATACACCAAACCTATTTATGAATAAATATGTAAAGGGTTATGGGACAATTAAGGCCTAAGGGGTTAGGATTGAAAGTGTTTTCAAGGATAGAGCAATGGTTAGAGCACCAAGATGTGGGTGATGTGGGTGCAAGGGTTGTACATAAGGTATATGCATAGTGCACTCAGGGATCGAGTGAAGATAGGGTTAATCATTGAGTATAATTTATGCCTAGGCATAGATGAATTTAGTGTGTCTATGTCATGGTATATGTCAAGCTCTAGGTCAACATGCAAAACTAGATCTAGCTCTATGTGGTGGTCTAGGTCATGGTCTATGTCAAGCTCTAGGTCTAGTGACAAGATATTTTAAGGAATGGAACCTACTAAAATGGACATTATGATTGTTTTTAGGCCTAGAGATTATGAGATCGCACTACATCCAAATTGAAAGGACCGTTTGGAGGCAGAGAGATAGTGAGATTGCAATGAACTGTTTGGAGGCCTAGACATCATGAGATTGCAGTACACGCGAGTTGAAAGAATAGTTTGAGGTGGAAATATGTGATATTGTAGTGCACCCTTTGGAATGTTGGATCATATCATATTATGATTAGGTTTATATTCTATACTTTTAGGGAAGGGGTGTAGATGAGAAAATGTGATGCAAAGATAACATCGTTTTCATTCATTTCATTTACAGTTTTTCCTTTGCAGTTTGTTTTCTTTGCTGATATGAATTTCCTTGAGGCTGGAAGAGCATAGCAGAGTAGGTATGATCTTTGATTTCATGAATCTACAAAGTAATCTTCTTTATGTGAGTGGATTAATCAATATCTATGTGCAGGTTATAAAGATAATGAATAATAAAGGAAAAATAACAAGTCATGACAGGTTTCATCATTTTGGGCATTGTCAAGCTCTAGGTCAAAGTCTAAATCCAGGTCTAGCTCTATGTTGTGGTATAGGTCATGGTCTCCATCAAGATCTGGGTCATTTTTTAAATCTATCTCTAGCTCTATGTCACGGTATAGCTCATGGTCTAGGTCTATGTCTAAGGGGGGTAGAGAGTGAGAGAGTGAGAGTATGGGGGGTCTATTTCTTAGGGACCTAACCACTCACGTAGGTATAATAATATATTTCGATATAATAAAGGTCAATATTACTAAGGCCTAGCAATAAGGAAGAATAAGTCCAATGTAATAAGACCTAATAGAAGCTTCCGCTTCTAGAAGGATCTTCCTCTAGATGGTTCTTTTCATAGACATATTTAGTATAAATAGGAGTCGAGGGTATGGAAATTTTTGACTTGTATATTATTATAATAGATATCTTCTTTGCTGGAGGTTTCCCCCTTGAAGAGGCAAGTGAACATTGCTCTCAGTAATCAAAGTGCTCTTTCTGGTGTTATTCTGGTATCATTTTGGTATTATTGTGGTGTTGTTCTGGTTATAATGATGTTCATCTGCCATTTCTAGCTGTTTATTTATGTTCTGTATACTTTTTTATATCTGGAATATTAAAAGTGGTATCAGAGCACCTTCCTCAGTAGAAAATTGTGGGTTAATTTTTTTTCAGGGTAGAGACGTATTCTGGCATCTTTAAGCTACAAAGATCTTTTGTTACATGTATGAACCCGCGGTCAGGGATTCATACATGCAAGAAATACAAGTGGTACTTAAGCGCACATCTGTTGGCCACCCTTGTAACCCCTATTGGTACCCATTCGAGTGGTAGCGCATCAGACAACACGTGCATATGGATCAACCTAGATTTCTTGAAGCCCTCCATAGATAAGTCGATCGACTGCCTGACTACTATAGTGCCACGAAGAACAACACTCGGGAAGATACTCTCGCTTACCTCGGTAGTCAGGTAGTACGACTAAGGGAACGGTCAAGACTCCTTAGTTGGTGCCCTAATATATTGGGCCGAGTACTACTATTGGAGCCTTCACATATATCCGAGAGTTATAACACAGGGGAAACCCTTGTTTGTAGAACCCTTGAATACCTAACCTTTGTGGACGAAAACAAAAAACAGACAAGATCTATTTCCGCACAACCGTGTCTCGTGCAATCGAGTTACCAAATTATTACATATTTATTCCTGATTAAGTATTTGGGCATTTCATCACTGCAGTATTCTTCAGCTTGGAGTATAACTCCGCAGGTGTAAAATATATATATATATATATATATATATATATTCTGGATTTTTTTGGCACCATTATTTAAGACCTATTCCATTCAATTTCTCTCTTCTCCATTATCACATTCTTACCTATCATTTTTCAACGATTTTTTTGACCCCACACACCCCTTTTCAGTTCCCTCATCATCATGGCCCATACCTGTAGCCAATACTTGGAAGCTCGCTTCAATAACTTGCACTATAATTTCACAGAGACCCAACAACAAGTGAGAAAACTCAGTGCCAATATTGGAACCATCAATAAAAACATGCATTCCTCCAACGTCACCTCAATCGAGGAACTCAAACAAGACCTCAAACAAGACATTACTACCCAGCTTGAATCTGTCACTACAATGATCTGCACCAAGCTGCATATCCCTGCAGATCCTCCCTTATCTGACCCACCTTTTCATAACGAAGGTGAAACTTCCTCTCATTCCCATAATTTTCAGCCCCATCACTTTCAGTGTGACCTACGCCTTTCGTGTGTCGATGTGACCAAATTTGATGGCTCAGATCCCATTGGATGGGTAACTCAAATGGAACATTATTTCTCTTTGTACGACATTACGAATGAGTTGGCCAAACTCCGGTATGGTGTTCTCCATCTAGATCAAGAACATTGACAATGGTGGCAATGGAGAAAAACAACCTGCCAAGGGTATGTTTCTTGGACACACTTTGTGGCAGAGCTTTATGAATGATTTGACACTGACACCAACCATTTAGGTTGTTTGACAAAGTTGAAACAATTTGGCATAGTGGAATACTTTATAGCTTCTTTTGAGCGACTGGATTTTCGTACAAAGGGCATGTATGATGTTTTTTTCCGAGAATGTTTTATCAGTGGCCTCAAGGATGAGATTTGTGCCCATGTCCTCATGGATCGTCCTCAGATTTGGGTGGAGGCTACTAAAATATCAAAGGAAGCACAACAGGTTGTCTCTTCTCAAAAACGAAAACCATCCTTTATTCCTCGCACTAAACCAATAAATCCCATTCCTCCTTCTACTCCACTAAAGATCCAAAAATTGACCAGGGGTGAACTGGCTGAACGCCGACTCAAAGGCATTTTTTATAATTGTGATGGAAAATATTTTCGGGGACACAAGTGTAAGGAACAAACTCTTTTTATGGCCATCTTGGGGGATGTTTTGGAAGAGGATGTTGAATCTCCCCTTGTGTCTGTGTCACATGAACCCACTAACATAACCCCTCCCTCAGACCCTCCCGAAGTAGAACCGATCATTTCCCTAAATGATCTCACTATCTTCTCTTCTACCCAAACCCTCAAGTTAATTGATTACATCAAGCATAGGAGGGTCATCATTATTGTTGATAGTGGAAGAACCCATAATTTTATTCATTGCCGCATAGACCAAGAAACTAATTGTTATATTTGTATATTCAATAATTTCCAAATCATGATTGCTAATGGCAGGCCCATGAAATGTGGAGGGCGTTGTGAAAATGTGTGTCTCCAAATTGGTGACTACCACCTGAAATCTCATATGTTTGCTATCGACATGGGTGGTTGTGACATTGTGTTGGGTGCAAAATGGCTAAGGACTTTGGGTCCCATTCTAATGGATTTTAAGGAATTAACCATGCAATTTGACTAAGAGGGCCAACAATATAAGATCCAAGGAATCACTATCAATTCCCTAGAGATCATTAGTTCCCATCACATGGAAAAGCTGCTCAAAAAAGGTCATTCTGGAGTTATTTCCCAACTCCATGCCATACAAGAAACTGTCACACCCTTTGTGCGGCAGGATCTCCAATCCATCCTCTCTAAACATCAAGTGGTTTTTTCCACTCCCCATGGACTCCCTCGATCCTGTGGTGTTCATGATCATTCCATTCTCCTTGTCCTAGGAAGCGTTCCTCCAAATATCCATCCATATTGTTACCCATTTTCCCAAAAAAATGAAATTGAGAAAATGGTTCAAGAATTTCTCAATGCAGGTGTTATCTACCCTATTACGATCCCCTACTCTTCTCTTGTGGTCATGGTACTTAAGAAATAAGGTTCTTGGCGCATGTGTCCTAACTTCTACGCCCTCAACAAACTCAGCATTAAAGACAAATTTCCTATTCCTGTCATTTATGACCTCTTGGATGAATTAAGTGGTGCCCAATTATTTACTAAACTTGATCTTCGTTCTAGAAACCACCAGATCCGTATGAAAGAGGCAAACATTCCTAAGACTTCGTTTAGAACGCATGAGGGCCATTATGAGCTTTTGGCCATGCTCTTTGGCTTATGTAATGCTCCATCCACTTTCCAAAGCCCTATGAATCATGTCTTATGTCCTTTTCTCCATCATTTTGTCATAGTTTTCTATGATGATATCCTCATCTATAGAGAAACCTGGACGAACCATCTTGCTCATGTGGATCAAGTTCTCCATCTACTCTCTCAGCACCAACTTTTCCTGAAACAATCTAAATATGATTTTGGCGCCTTGAGAGTCGAGTACTTAGGTCATATTGTTGGCAAGGTCAACGTCAGGGTGGATCCTAAAAAGATTGAAGCAATGCAAGACTAGCCTCACCCAAAGAATCTCAAAAGATTTCCTGAAATTCTGGGCTTAACAGGTTATTATCGCAAGTTTGTTAAGAATTATGGAAAGATTGTGGCACCTCTCATTGCACTCCTTAAAAGGAATTCTTTCA
>JASDQU011246543.1:20425-44369 GCA_032191745.1 Picea mariana | reverse complement strand
CCATGATCCGTTTTCAGAGTTCTATTAGTCATTTTTGGGGTTTTTATGTGTTCTGATCTCAATGGTACAGTCTGTTTTTCCATTGGAGTTGAGCAGCAGATTTTAAAATAACTTTTGACTAATTAATCCCAGAGAGCCAAGTCCATTGATGGAGGCTCAAGGAGATGTAGCCCGGAGGGGGGTGAACTCCTTTATCATATTGTTTTTGTTGTGAGTTTGATGTTTTATTTGCTACAAGTTGTGTTGCTATGTATTTGTTTAAAGTACATATTTAACCATCTAAAGGAACAATTCCTCACACATAAACATTTACAAGAAGTTGCATGAACTTAACACATAATTTTATCTTGCATATTTATACACATGAAGCAAGGTCCTGTAAAGTTTATTTTAATGAAGTAGCGGGTGCTTGCATAGCATAACAAGTCAACCTTCTATTTTTCAGATCAGTTACAATCTTTAATTTTTTTTTCCTATGAGAGATTTGACCATGATTTGAAAACTAGCTAAATCATCATAACTCTCTCATGTTAACGATTCCTTAATAAAGTTTTTGATATCATGCATTCCAAACACTTGGAAAGTAATAATCTCGTAAAAAAATTATTGCAAACATTTTGTCAAATACTTATCTGTCATACATTTCATCAAACACTAAGTAGATATCCTTGTGATGTAAGATAAAAAGTTACAAGTATTTAGAAACATCAAGAGTGACATCTATGCTAGAAAGAGCAAGGGGGTGTTCCTACACAATGTAGAGAGTTGCACCTATCTCGACGAAAGTTTGAATATAACATGTGCATTTATGGGATGTTAAAGAATATCTCTAATTTCAGTGGATATTAATAAATACTTCCCAAAACCTTTCTGTTGGACCCCTTTTCCAATACATCTTTCTAATAAAAAAAACATATTTTTATTAGATACCACTTTTTATACCCACCAATGCTTATAAACCCCTAGTACCTCACCTCTCGTGTGCAATATTTACAATATATTGACTTTTTTTTTATAATTTTAAAACCCCCTTGATGAATGAACATGATAAGCTATTGGTCACCTATACCTACAATATATTGACTTTATTTTTCATAATTTTAACATCCCGTTTATAAATGAACATGATAAATTATTAATCAACAAAGTAAAAGTTTTATACAAACATTTGTCCATTATCCAAAATCATAGTCTGTCATTATTAATTGATTAATAAAAGATCCTAAAGCTAATTCACCAATAAAATCCATTACAAATAGAAATTGTCCATCCTATCTTCATGCCACATCACCAAAAAGGTTTGTCTCAAAAGGGGGTTTGTACCACATTATGTGATTGAAGTTTTTTGTTAAAAAATAATCAATACATTAAACGGTTTTTTGGCGGTTTTCTGGATAAATTCGGGGTTTGTACCACATTATGTGATTGAAGTTTTTTATTAAAGAATAATCAATACATTAAATAGATTTTTTTTTTTTTTTTTTTGGTAAATTCCAATAGTATTTAAGTATTTGGAGAATGAAAAGATAAATTAACCATTTGGATTTTGATGAGATAGATAGGGTGGTGGTTGAATTGAATGTTAATAATTAGTTAAGTAGAGTGTAGGATTCGTTTGATTGTTTTATAATATTTAAGAATAAATAATTTAGAGAAATTGATAACATAACAAGTTTTATTTTGATATGTTTATTGTTATTATTGGATGGATAAATAAATTTGTAATTCAATGTGAAGATACATGTAAAAGTAAAATTTTACACTCTTTTCACTCCCTATCACTTATTCAAACATCTACAATGATGCAGGTTTACATATTGGTGGTTGTAAATTATATGGGTGGTTGTCAATTATATATTACATCAAAGAGTTGTCATGGATGACTAGTAGAGAGTTCATTCTGCATGTACTGCATGGCAAGTTTGGCAACACGTTTGGGAATAGAAAGAAGAAAGATCCTACAATGATTATATTTTCAAAATTCTCCATACAGTTATTTCTATTAGAGTTCTTTGATGGGGCCATTAAGGCTTCAGAGGATGAGGGAGTGGAGGGCCTTATTATGCCAAATTATTTGGTCCTTGATTGTGCATGTGCATATACAACATAGAGGTTGGTGTTGTGTGTCTCAAGATATTGAGGTGTTGGAGCCATGGATACATTTTTTCCATGTGGTGTTGTAGGGTATCATCAATATAAATAATTTGACAAGTATTATCATAATTTGTGCCTAATTGTGATCCATTTTTCACATACACATGCAAATTAATGACAAAACAAGCATTTCTCTTTAATTTAGAATAATATATTTGCATTTCTTTGGGGAATACTCTCCAATTTGTGTTGAATGAGTTCTCCAAGTATAAGCAATTCACCATGTCTAAAAATCTCTACTTGCATAACATTACACACAACAAACCTTCAAAGATGCAAATAAGTTGTGGAGGATGGGTTCAATGGTTTAATGATGAACTCCTACTTTGGGTAGGAATCAAGGGTTCTCCTTTCTATAAAGTAGAAAATAGCACAAAGCCCTTCTTACCTCCTCCTAAATGATCATCCATTTTTACTCTTTTTATCCTTCCACTTGTCCATTTCAAGGGCATGTTAGTTTAAATTGTATTGTAATAATGTGTTAATACTTAATCAATTTACTTTGTTGAACATATGTTAATCTTTTTTATATTCTCAAACTAAGAAGGTGCACTAGTTTTTAAAAAAAAAAAATGGTTTTTTCCAAAAAAACATATAAATGGTTATAGTTTCAGTAATGAAAATTCTTTTATAAAACTTTAACAAACAAATAAAACCACCCTAAAATAAAATAAGAGAACTATGATAACCATATTTCATTGTTAAAACTTTAATCCATAGAACAATGTCTAATAAAGTGAGCATTATCCACTATGAAAAGTTTTATCTTCTCCCTAAAAGCTCATTCCAACACTATCAAATACCTTTATTAAGACTTACTCATTTCCACATTGTTAAATACGAAGCTATCTTAACCACAACATATAAAAGTGAGGATTACATAAATGTAATATGCCATACCATACCAAACTTCATCATTCCCATGCATTTGTGAGAATTGCATTATTGTAATATGCCATATCATACCAAACTTCATCATTCCCATGTTGTATGCATCGCCCACCTTTGTGTTTAGCAACTTTGTACTCTCCACCATTACCTAGTATATATATTAAAGATAAATACCAAGTGATATATATATATATGACAAAGATTAAGTACCATAGACAAATGATTACAAAATATATATTGTAAATATATAAGGCATGACATATTGTAAAAGCCAAATCATTGTTCAACTATATTGTACGTAACTTGTGTATACTTGTATACCTGCAATTAAGTACCACAGTGTCACAATGATTTCAATATATGCTAAGATATACTTTCATCAAAAGCATCCCATATCCCACAATTAAGTACCACAGATGTCTCAATTATTCGAATATAGGCTGAGATATATATACTTCCATCATAAGTATCCCATATACCAACTATATTGTAGGCCAATGGTAACTTGCATATCAATTAAGTACCACATAGTGTCCCAATGATTCCAATTAAGTAACACATAGTGTCCCAATGATTCCAATATAAGCTGAGATATATATACTTACATCAAAGGCATCCCATATAACTGCATATATTGCATGCTGCATAGTCCTCACCTGACAGCCGGTTATGCAGCGTTATTCAATGTTGTATATACATTATCGGATGGTTTATATGTGAAGGTATTTATCTATGAGCAATGTATAGCTTGTTAAACACCATTTAATGTTGCAACAGGTGGTATATATATTACTCCGCTTATGTATTAAGGTTTTCAGTAGGTTGTATATACATTATCGGATGGTTTATATGTGAAAATCTTTATCTATGAACAATATATAGCTTGTTAAACACCATTCAATGCTGTAACAGGTGGTATATATATCACTCCACTTATGTATTAAAGTTTTCAAATGATATATACATGACTCTTCTTATATATTAAAGTCTTTAGATAGTATATACATCATTTAGCTTATATATTAAGGTTTTTATCTGTTAATAATATATAAAACAATATATAGTCTGTTAAGTAATATTTAATACTGTAACAAATGGTATATACACCATCAAATATACTCGAAATATATATCAAAATATATATATCAAGGTGATCAATAGTAGGCTGCTTATTGCTCAGATGACAGTATTAAATACTATATATCAGGTTTTATTGTTCAGATGACAGTATTAAATACTATATATCAGGCTGCTTATTGCTCAAATGACAGTATTAAATACTATGTAGCAGGCTGCTTATTGCTGGCCCTCCTCACTCACTTCCGTACAAACCGTACACTCTCCAACAATGGATTCTATTGCTGAGTATCTTTGTCCTGTACTTGTAGCTCTGAGATGCACATGCAAGCCACTAATATTATCAAAGCACTCCACTGTTTTTTTTATTATACACTACAAAGACCGAATACATACAGGAGAGTTTCAGGCCACCCAAAGGTAATCATACTTGAACAGAACTAATTATTGTCGGATAATTCCCATAGAAAAAAAGCATAGCTGCCCAGTAATTGCACGTCTTGTGGGTAATCTGTCACCGCTTTTTCGAATACCCCGTTGGCTTCCTCACCATTTCCCAAAGCTTTCCATAGAAACTCGGCGTACTCTGCCATAAGCCCATCAGTATTACCAGTACTTGAAGCGTCCATTTCCATCTGAGTGAGTGCCTTTTCGTAGTATTTGCAAGCCAGATCATTGTGCAGCCACACACTACTCGCATATTCTGCAAACTCCCTATAAAACGCTCGCTCATTCATGCTGGCGCCCTCCTCGAGTACTTGCCGCTCACATTTAGCACGGTAGGCCTTCATTCGACCCTGCACATCATCATTAATATGAAAATGATGACGAGGAGGAAGAGGGGGATATTTATTACTATGATCAGTAGGGTTAGCAGTCGTATTAGAAGAATGAGAATCTGCAGATGACCACTCCAATTTCCGAGGAGGCTTAATCATCCTGGTACTCATCTCATCATCGGCATCAAGTCTGGATGGCAGAGCTTTAAGTGGAGGCCGAGTGAAGCGATGACCCCGCAAACTAAATGAAGGAAGACGAAATACTAACAGATTATTACTAGTAAAAGCATTCCTCGCCATTGCATTGCCAGAAGTTATAATTGTTGCGGCTGCAACTTCCATCAATATAATAATTACACATACAGACGGACTGACCCAGGRMTAAACTAGTACTACTCTCCCRCCAAATTCGATGAATTTGTGTGAAACCTGGRCTCGGGAATGTAATTATATGTACTGCGGTGAGCTCATAGGCAGCTCTTGATCTCTCTCAGGCAGCTCTCATTGGAACATGGTGGGTGCGATGGATTGAACGCCGGTCCTTGGAGGGAGCCGCCGGAATCATATAACTTAACTTTGAAGRAATCATATCAACGCCGCCGGAATCATATCAACTTAACTTTGAAGCGCATTTGTTTGTAATTTTCTGAGGTCTTGTCGAATTCCAAGATGTGGAATCCTKGTGMTGTCTTSAGATTATTGGCGTGCTACGATTTTTTCCTGGTGGTGTCATGAGATCATTKGTGTGCTACATAAAATCGTATGGTAGGGTCTGAGGCCTTGTGAAATTCCAGTGTGTGAAATCTTCGTCTTGTCACGGGATAATTTGTGTTCACAATAAAAACTTATTGCTGAGAACGACCTCCGGGCCATGGTTAGTGACAATCACTTTCCAAATCTTTACAAAATTCAAAGATACTGGGTGGTTAAAAATGGAACGGCCTGGAGTGGGTGAAGGAAAACGATTTGTCTGCATTGGATATATCAGGAAATCGATTTTCGTATTAGATTGTGTGAAAGAGATTGATTTGTCCGTTATGTATAGATTAAGAAATCGATTTGAACACATGGGAATCTGCCTTATGGTAGGATATACTAAGAAATCGAATTGATCACTTTTGGATGGTTCTGCGAGAAATCGATTTGAACACTTTGGATGGTTCTGCTGTATTCTAGGATAGTTTAAGAAATCGATTTGAAGTCTTGGATGGTGTAGAATGGGTGAAGACATGCAATTATTAATTTAATTTGTTTTTTTTTAAATATTATTTTGTTTAATTTGTTGGAAATTTGAGAGATATTGTTAAATATACTATTGGTTAAATTTGTATATTTCTAGTGTTTCGGTGGTAATTTAAGTAGACTGAATTTATTTATGAGTTTAGAAATACAATTTAATAAAAAAATTGAGATTTTGTTCAAATTTATATAGCCAAATTTCAACCAAAATTACCAAAACTTAGAACGTTTAGAAACTAATCAAATAACCAAATAAAGGGAATGGATATCTGAACATACAAACATAAAATGATAACAAGACAATCGCCTTGGGGTGGTAAAACGGGAAGTAATTGGGAGAGAAATTTCGACCTTTGGAGTACGCAATCGTGGGTCTAAAGGAGTCTACTCAATCTTTGTCAAGTGAAGTTAGAGTTGAAAATGATATTGATAACAAAAATCATTGTTTAGTGACGGAGTATGTGGTATCAAACTTTGGAAACGAACCTCATGTCCGAGGCATTGAAGGCTTGGAGTATCAACTCCAACCCATATCAAATGAGGTGTGTAGTCTAAGGACAAGGTCGAAGGAAGTTCCTTGTGTTTGAGTTGGGGATGGTAGGGTAGAGTTTTTCCTTTGGTATAAATTATAGTTTTCGCCAAAAACATTTTTGAAATGTGAATGATACTCATAGAAATGTAAGGGGGTGGAATCTTGGTGAAGGGAAAATTATCTTAGAAGAGTCTTTTTTTTTAGGAAATAGGTTTTAGAGAGAATATTTCATCTTTTCATAGCGTCCTCAACCTTAGATTATTATATTTAGGAAAATTAATCATAGGTGAGTGTGTAATATCTTTAGCAATAAAATTTATGGAGAGATACTTGGAATGGGGGTCACAAACTTCTAGAAGATCTATAAGGAACTTGAGAGAGTGAACAATGCAAAAATAGTCAAAATTGCTTCCATTTCCCCTAGATTTGTAACTAAAGAACAAAATGAAACCTCTCTAGAGGAGGTCACAAAGGAGGAGTTGAGTGTGCTGCTATATTCATATAAGAAATACAAGATTCCATATCCTTATGGATGGACTATTAAATTCTTTCTTGGTTTGTATGAGTTGGTTGAAGAGGATTTATTAAGGGTGATGGGTGAGGTTAACAACTTTGATATGATGTCTAAGATTTTCAACTCTACATATATTGCATTCATCCCAAAGGGAGAGAAGGAAAATCCATTTCATTATTTAAGCTCTATATTCTTTTACAATTGTGTATATCAAATAATAGAACAATTTCTAGTACTATGTCTTTTTGGGTGTGATCTCATCAAATTTGGATTTTTCAAAGGTAGGCAAATACACAAGGCATTGGCAACTGCACATGCAGGTCTTTACTATATAAATAGGAAAAAGAAGCCAATATCTATAAAATTGGACCTTCAAAGGCCTATGACAGAACCAACTAGTTGTACTTTAGGTTAATCTTGATTTAAGTGGGTTTTAATTTCCCAATTGTGAGTTGGATCATGGGATAGGTCTCTTCTATGAATTTTTCTCTTTTAATTAATGAGGCAACATCAAAGATTTTGAAGCCAACAAAGGGATTCAAAAAATGATTTCCTTTATATCCATTTTTGTTTATATTGATAGTTGAAGAATTACATAGGAAAATAATGGAGGCTAAAAGGAGAGGGAGCATTGTTGTTTATATTGATAGGTTAAGAATTACGTAGGAAAATAATGGAGGCTAAAAGGAGAGGGAGTATAGAAGGTATAAATATATGTTTGGTGCTCCTAACACAACTTTTATTTGTGGATGATATTTGATTATTCATTAATGGATCTAAGAGGGAAGCTAGAAAAGTCCAAGAGATATTAAATACCTTATGTATGTCTACTGGAATGGAGAATTGATGCACACAAATTAATGTACATTGTAGTGGATTGAATGAGGAAGTTGTTCAAAGACTCATTGTATAATTTCCCTTTAAATATATTGATATGCAGGCATGTTTCATGTACTTGGTATTCATACTTGAGCAAAATAAACGTGGAAAAAAATATCGGGCATGTCTTAGTGAAGAATCGAGGGTGGAATTTATCACTGGTGTAATAAATGGCCTAGAAAGGGAGGAAGGCTAACACTAGTTAAGTTTAATTTAGAAGCAATTCTAGTGTATTGACATTCATTTGCCATCATTCTCAAAGGTTTCATGGAAAGGTTTAGGAAAGTGTTATTTAACTTTTTATGGGGAGGAAGATGTGACCTTCAAGGGATACACCTAGCTAAGTGGTTAGATATATCAAAGACAAACAACATGGGTGACTGGGGATTGAAGAACATTATTTTTCTTAGGAAATCTCTTACTGCAAAAAGTCTGTGGATTTTATTGACTAGAGACATTTTGTGAAAGTAGTAGATAGAGAAGAAGTACATAGTTCCAAGTAATTTTATGGACTGGATCAAGAATTCTAGGAAGAGTACTTGTGTTTCAAACAAATGGAATTATTTATTTTTATCCTTTCCTATAATAGGAAATAACTTAGCTTGGAGAGTAGCTAACTGTGAACGAGTAAGATTGGGTTCACATTCCATCTTGGAGTGTGGGGATGTAGTGATCTTAACTCTATGTTTTATTCCAACTTCAAGTTCAAGGGTTGTATTATTTAAACTAGGTAGATGATATTGGCTTGACAATTGTTTGGGCACAAGTTTGGAAAACAACTCGGAGTTTGGACCTAGAGGGTGAAAGAGAAGTAAGGTGCAAAATGCTAATCTCATAACTAAGAAAGGGGCATATTATAACAAACGAAGAGGCAGACTCATTGGCTTGTGCTCAATATCATTCTAGTGGAATATATAGAACTAAGTTAGGATATTAACCCATGAGTATGGGAGTGGTAAAAATTTTGGTAAATCAAAGCATGAAAAGAAACCAAGATATTTTTATGGTTTTCTCTTAGAAATAGAGCTTTGACATGGGATATGATACAAAAAATAGGAAAAAGTGGACCAGTCATGCGCTATATATGCAAGAGAGTAGGGGAATATATTTGACATTGAATGATTTAGTGCTCCTATGCATGTCATGTTTGGAAGGATGTGGAAAAATTCACTAGTATCACTAATTTACGGTTGTGGAAAAATTCACTAGTATCACTAATTTAAGGATGTTGAAAAATTCACTAGTATCATTAATTTATGAATGGGGCCATCTATTGAAGAGTCTCTGAGAAATTGGTATAGGAAAAAGGAGTTAAAGGCCAATATAGTAATTCCATGTTTAGTTATATGGGGAATTTAGCTAGCCTATAGTGAGTGTTTATTTAATGACATGTAGGAGCCTACATTGTAGGTGTATTCATAGATTTGTGGTGACATGTAGGAGCCTACATTGTAGGTGTATTCATAGATTTATGGTTTCTTTCAAGGTCGTAAGTTGTAGTTAAAGGTTAAACCCCAAGACAGGTTTGAGAGATATTGAACAAAAAATCAATTCCTTTTCGATTCTTTAATGGGGCTAAGTAGGGTCCTTAAGATATTTGTAGTGTTGGAGGGATCATGTTCCTCTCAAATAATCATTTGTTTAAGTTCGAAGTAGGTTCGGATTCAAGGACAAAAAATTTTGTTGAATTAATTGCTTTAAGATGTGTACTAAATTGACTTTAGAGAAAGGGATAGAAGGGTTTTAGGTTTATGGAGACTCACTTCTTGTTATAAAAGTGGGTGAGAGGGAAAACCCAAATTCAAAATGTTACTTTTATACCTTTAGCAACAACAACTGAAATATGTCTTAGAACTCTTTCAAAATATATCATTCTCACATATTTTCATGGAGCTAAATGACGAAGTAGATGGGCTCTCTAAGAAGGGTCAACAAATTCAATTTGGAGTTTTGTGATCCGAATTTTATGAGCAGAACGAAATGAATACAGATCTATATTATTAACACATAGATTCAATGAACAATAACAGAGATACAATAAAACTTGGCTTCTATTAATAAAGAAATATGTTGAAACTGTGAAATGCATACTGAAACAAGCTTGCTAGAATGGTGGCAACTTATCTCCGAGAAGAGATGTGACGGATGCATTGATTTGCCAGAAGACGAGTACAATGAGGCTCCAAAATCCTTTTTACATTAAACATGAATGTCAAAACCATAGACATCCAAAAACCTAACCCTAGGATATGAAGCGCCAAAATTCATGTGGGCCCCGATGGGGTAAGTGAGTACAACGACTTCCTGGGGTCGTAACTTTTGCACATGATCTTCATTTTAGGCGCATGATAGCCTATTGGAAAGGTCTATCTAAGTAATACATGTTATGATGACACGCTCTAACTCTGTCTATAGTGTGATTGTGTTGGGCCCAAAAAATGTTGTTTAGGGCCTCCAAATGGCCCCGAAAGTTTAGGACATGAAAAGCTGGAAAAAAACTACCAAGATGAAAACTGAAACTGCCAAGATGAAATTTGTAAGTGAGCCAGTTGGAATAGGTGGGTGGCCACCGATATCCACCTAGATAAATCCTCCACCCTTAGGAAGAACTGGTCTCCATTTTGTTGAGTTCCCCCATCAGATGAGGAATTTTTTGTTGAATTTGGCCCCAGGTGAGCCACTTTCCTTGGTGCAGGAGTTTCCCTTCTTTGCCAATCTAATAAATCTAGATCTATTGTTGGCGAGTGCCCTTGACCTATGTGTCCACAATATGATCAATGGGTTCCTATTCCATGCATTTAGGGTTGAGCTATGTTTGTGTCAATTGTTTTGTTATCTCTGAGGTGTCCAATAATGGTGTAAAATATGGTCGAAGGAGGTCCACATTAAATATTGGATGCAATTCAAGGAAGGGGGGAATGTTGAGCTCAAAAGAATTATCACCTACATCCTTGGTGATGGTATAAGGTCCATAGCAGAGTGGACAAAGCTTTTGATGGGGCCCCGTAAGGCGTTCTTTCTGCAAGTGCAACCACACTTTATCTCCCACTTGAAACTTGTGTGGCACCCAGTGTTGATCATGGTGTTGCTTGTACTTTGCATTGGACTGCTGTAAATTATCATGAGCCTTTTGGAAGATGTCTTGGATATTCTCAATGAATCGAGTAGCTTTGTTGGCTTCAGCTTGAGCATGGGATGAGTCTTCCTGGGTGGCCGCAAGGGGTAGTGCAACATACATGGGACCCAATGGTTGAAATCCCAACCCCACTTGAAATGGGTTGTTGTTGGTTGAGCTATGTATGGCTCTATTATAGTTGTGTTGAACATAGCGAAGACTCTCATCCCATGTGTGAGGATGCTTGTAATTGTACATTCAAAAGATATGCATAGTCATCTGATTGATGACCTCGGTTTGGCCATCCGTTTAGGGGTGGAAGGAAATGGATTTTGTGAGATTGGTGTCCAAAAATGACTAGAGGCTCGACGAGAATGTGTTGAGGAACTAACTACCTTGATCTGAGACGATGGTTTTTGGTATCCAAAAATGTACCCACACTCATTCGAAGAAGAGCTTGGTAGTGGCCTCTACTATGATGCTCTCGTTGCAGGCGACCAGAATCGCCATTTTAGAAAAATGATCAACCAACAAAAAAACACAGTCATTTCCCCACTTGGTTGACAGAAGGCCTGACATGTAGTACATTGAGATGGATTCCCAGGGCCTTTCAAGAGTAGGAAGAGGGNTGGTTGAAATCCCAACCCCACTTGAAATGGGTTGTTGTTGGTTGAGCTATGTATGGCTCTATTATAGTTGTGTTGAACATAGCGAAGACTCTCATCCCATGTGTGAGGATGCTTGTAATTGTACATTCAAAAGATATGCACAGTCATCTGATTGATGACCTCGGTTTGGCCATCCGTTTAGGGGTGGAAGGAAATGGATTTTGTGAGATTGGTGTCCAAAAATGACTAGAGGCTCGACGAGAATGTGTTGAGGAACTAACTACCTTGATCTGAGACGATGGTTTTTGGTATCCCAAAATGTACCCACACTCATTCGAAGAAGAGCTTGGTAGTGGCCTCTACTATGATGCTCTCGTTGCAGGCGACCAGAATCGCCATTTTAGAAAAATGATCAACCAACAAAAAAACACAGTCATTTCCCCACTTGGTTGACAGAAGGCCTGACATGTAGTCCATTGAGATGGATTCCCAGGGCCTTTCAAGAGTAGGAAGAGGGGTGTACATGCCTTGTTTATTAATTGCCAGTTTGGCAATGGCGTAGGAAGTGCAGGACCTGATATACTTGCTGACATCCTATCGAAGTTTCGACCAATATAAATGTTGTTGCAACACTACCACTATCTTTTCTACACCAAAGTGTCCTGCTACCCAACTGTAGTAGGCATCCCAAATCGCCTTCGCTCTCTCACTTGATGGAATGAAAAGATGGCCTAGATGGCACAACAACCCATCTTGAAGATGGAAATCAGTGACGATTTTGTTTTCCCCCAGCATCTGGTAGGTGGTGGAGAAGTCATGATCTCTCTCATAGAGTTGAGGCCATCCGTAGGTCTCATGGCTGTAGGAGTTTAGCACCACGGTGAGTGTTGCAACTGAAGGGTGGTTGAGGCAATCAACGATGTGGTTGGTGATTCCTATCTTATAATTCATGTTGAGATGGAACTGCAAAAAGTATGTGGACCACTTTTGATGGTGGCCATTCTACAATTTTCCTTCTGTCTGCATGAACCGCAGTGGCTTATGATCAGTGTAGATGATTGTCTCCTTTCCGAGAATGTAATGCCTCTACTAGAAACAATCTTTCATAATGGAGTACATTTCTTTGCCGTAAGCAGGGTACTTACAGATGACATATGATAGTGTCTCACTATGATAGGCCATATGGTGTCCATGTCGAGTGATAACTGTGCCCACAACATAGTCTGACGCATATGTCTCGATCTCAAAGTGTTGTTCTAGGTCGATTAATGAGAGAATTGGGGTTGAGCATAAGTGTTGCTTCAAATCATCGAACGCTTGCTTTTGTAACAAGCCCCACATGAAATTTTCCTTACTTTCACCCCTGGTTACTTGGTCGAGGGCCCATGCAATATGGGAGAATCCCAACACGAACCTGCGATAGAAATTGACAAAGACTAAAAAGCTTTGAATCTTAATGAGTCTGGTTGGGGATGTCCACTCACTAATGACTTGGATTTTGGTTGGATCCACATGCACCCCATGCTCATCAACAATGTATCCTAGGTATTGGACCTTATCCATGCCGAAGGAGCATTTTTCTAAATTTGCATATAGCTTGTGTTGTTGCAGAGTGTGCAGAACCTGTTGAATATGTTGCAAGTGTTCTGTCCAATTCTTGTTGTAGATGAGGATGTCATCTAGATAAACCACCACAAAAGAATTGGTGAAAGGATGCAACATGTTGTCCATCATCCTCATGAAAGTTGTTGGGGAATTTGTCAAAACAAAGGACATGACCAAGCACTCAAAAAGACCTTCTTTGGACTTGAAGGAAATTTTCCATACATCTATTTTCTCTATTGGGACCTAGTGGTAGCCATAATTAGAATCAATATTATTGAAGTATTTGACCCACTTGAGCTAGTCAAGTAGATCTTCGATCCGGGGAATGAGGTACCGGTTCTGGACTATGATTTTATTTAGGGATTGGGAATCGATGCAGAGTCGCCAGGTCTTGTCTTTCTTTTGCACAAGCACGATTGGGCTTCCACACGGTGATGAAATGGTTCAGATGTGCCCATTTTGGAGATTTCTTGGATTCGATGCTTGATCTCCTTGTTTTCTAAAAGAGAGCGATGATAGGCTGGCCCATTGGGTATCGGTATTGAAGGTCAGATCGATTGAATGCTTAACATGACAGTGCAGAGGTACGCCAGTGGGTGAGGAGAAGATGTCTTTGTATTCTTCCATGACCTTATCCACTTGTTTCTAATGTGTGAAGAGTTCAGTCGTGGAGGCCATGGATGTGGCTACAACCTTCCACTCACTTTGAGAGCGAATCACAAAGAAGACAAACTTCCTAGTCTAAGAGATGACCTTCCTGCATTGTTTTTGCACAGATCAAGGAAATGGAAATAGGTGGGACTACCTCAGGTATCCTATACAATTTCTTATCCAAGGTAATAATAACATTGCGAGGCCTAGAATCATTTACAACATGACATTTCCATAAATAAAGTTGGCCTAAAAGAAAATCACAAACTTCAAGGGGGAAACATCACACAATTCCTCATCTTTCAAGGGCTTGATATCATAGGAAAGACGACACTGTTGTTTGACGTGAAGATCGCTTCCTTGGAAGAGCCATTTGATGGTGTATGGTTGCAGATGCAGCGTTGTCGGTAGGGCCAACCGCTTGAGATGAGGTTCTTTTAGCTACTGTTATCAACGATAAAGTGAAATGGAGTACTCTTCACCCACATCTGTGAATGAAAGAAGATCTCTCCTTTCTCTGGCTCATTAGGTTCATCAGGATGGATCTTGGTGGTAGCAATGGTGGCACTAGRTTCTGCATCAATAATATGTCTCCCCCTTTCTAGTTCTGAWTCAGAGTCAGAACCCGCATCTGATTCAGATGCTTTCACCCCAGCCACCAACGACTTCTTTGAGCAACGATCATGAGTGTTATGTCGATGGCCATTATGGAAGTCACACCACTTCCCGATGTCTTTCTTCATCTTTCCATTGTCCTTTTTCGTTTGTGGCTTAGACTKTTTTTCCTGACCCTATCCATCTTTTCWTTTCCCTTTGTTTTGTTGGTTGGGGTTTCCCTTTCCCTGCTTCTACTGTGAGGGATTCCCAGACCCAAACTGTCGCGTCTTTTTTTTAATCTTCGACTCGATTTTGATATCATATCAATAGGTCGTGCCCAAGGACAAGATGTCCAGAAACTCCATTTTTGTCTAGATGTATTAGTGTAGACCACCGTGGTACTTGAGCAACAGATGTCACTCACAATATTTGATACCCAACTTGGTGTGCAAGGTATGGAAGATATTTGTGAACTCTAGCATTTTTTGGTCCCTTTCCTACCGCAGTGTCATCCATATTGTGTACATGTCGTCATAACTTCCAACAGGGTAGTATTGTTCCTTAATAACATCCTTGAAGGACTCCCAGGTGAGTGCAACTATAAATAATGAGGGCTCCTATATTTACTTTTTCTCATAGAAACTCTCCCACCAATGTTTGACATGGGAGATGACTTTGAGGAGCGCAAATGTATTCTTTTCTCTATTGGAAAAGTTATGGAAAAAACAATACCCTTCTAGCAGATACAACCATTTTTCTACAACATCTTCGTCTATATAAACTTCAAATATAGGAATATCAAAGTTGATATGCACCTTGAATGGGGYGGTGCCTTCACTTGAAGAAGATGTTTCGTCAGTTGGTATTCGTCGAAAGATTTGTGCAAAACTATCCATCATCTCGTTCCTTTGTTGTGTGAGGGCTTCCTCGGGCAACAATTTGAAAGTATCTCATGTCTCGTTGTCTTTCTTTTCTCCCACCATGGAAAGTCGCTTGGGCGTGCGAGAGTTCTTGTACTCAAGAGAAACAAGATCTAGACCTAACTTTCTGTACCCTGACCTCGTCGAGGACATGCACTAAGAACGACAAGGAGCAGACCATTTTGATACCGTTGATCCGAATTGTACGAGAAAAAAGAAATGAATACAGATCTATATTATTAACACAGATATTCAATGAACAATAACATAGAAACAGTAAAACTTGGCATCTATTAATTAAGAATATACTGAAACTGTAAAATGCAGACTGAAACAAACTTGCTAGAATGGTGGTGACTTATCTTTGCGAAGAGATCTGACAGTTGCGCTCATTCGCCAGAAGATGAGTACAATGAGGCTGCAAAATCGTTTTTACATCAAACATGAGTGCCATAACCATAGACATCTAAAAACCTAACCCTAGGAGATGAAGCGCCAAAATTCACATGGGCCCCGTTGGGGTAAGTTAGTACATCAACTTCTTGGGATCATAAATTTTGCATACCATCTCCATTTTAGGCGCACAATAGCCTGTTGGAAAGGTCTATCCGAGGAAGATACATTATGCTGTCACACTTTGTATTTGTCTATAGTGAGATTGTGGAAGGCTCAAAAAACGATGTTTAGGGCCTTAAAAAAGCCCTGAAAGTTTAGGACCCGAAAAGCTAGAAAAGAACTGCCAAGATGAAATCTATAAGTGAGCCAATTGGAATAGGTGGGTGGCCACCAATATTAACATGGATCAGTTAAAAAAAAAGAACATCTAGATGTTGTTATTGCATTATCCACTCTCCTAGTGTCTTGAAGTCATTTTAAATGTTGAGTTACAAAGTAAGTCCTTCCATTTATGTTTTATGATGGAGAACTATTATGCACATTTTGTTGTTTTATTATATAAAATCTAGATGGCATTGAACAATCTATAAAAAAAAAGTAGTAAGGTGATGGTCCCACTTCGTGGCTAGAAGAAGTTTTGTTGTATGTGGAAGATAGTACGAATTTGAGCACATACATATATCTATTACTGTGTCTTTTTAACAAGTGCTGCAAGCACCTTAAGAATGTAATTATCTATTCAACTACGAATAAAAGTTAATCTTTTTTTCTCAAGAAATCAACTTGTCACTGATTAATAGATTTATTGATATGAAGGAAATCTTAAACACTATAGAGAAATTTCGGGATAATGATGAGATGAAGGGATCGTGTCAAATTATGAAAATTAAAGGAAAAGTTAAAACCATAAAAATAGATTGGAAATAATTATAAATTTTTCATATTTTCAATTTTATTTTTTACTAATTCTTATTTTTATGATATATATATGGAACATTCTTACACATTCATTATAACAATTTTGTAATATATTTAAAGTTTAAGTAGAAACTCATTATAACATTTTTATAATATATTTAAAATTTAAGTATAAAATAGTTTTTTTGTTTACTTGAGAATAACTTTTTTAATAATAATAACCTCTTATAATCTTCACTATTGTAATCCCCGTGTTTTTTGAAAATAACCTTTTTTATAATAAATGTGAGGCACGCGTTGTTTGGCCATTTTGTGAACTACCTCAATGAGGGAAAGTCTTTCTTGTTTCTGTATAGGTTGTTTCTCATTCAAACCTTCTTTTTGAGACTCATGATTCAGAAAATGGACACCCAGAGAGGGAGTGGTCACTAGTGTATAAAGTGTAGTCGGTGAATCATGTTTGAAACACCGAAATAACATATCCATGAATCAACGTATATGTATGGGGTTAAATGATCATATATGTACTTATTTACTATTTTTTTATATATTTTTTTATGATGATGATGATTAACGAAATTAGTTTATTAAATTTTAAAAAGATAAAAGATTATGTGGTTTTTTTATAATGTTATTTTTTATATTTAAAAAGTATTTTATAGTTTTGATAACTTAAAATGTTAAAAAAGTTAATGTTATAAGAAATATTTTAAAATTAAAATTTAATTTGGATATGGATAATATTATTTATTGTTTTAGAATTTTCTATAAGATAACATTAATTACATATAATATAAAACAAAGAGGTAAAATATACCAAGTGCGCTATTTAAAATGATTTGGAATATAACATAAGTGTTTTTAAAAATTGTCTCCAAATCTTAAACTAGAGTATAATGGGTTGACATTAAGAAACAAAACAGAGAGACAAAATCTAGGAAAGAAAATGAGATTAGATATTACAATAATATAAGTAGTAAATGATGGATTTAAGTGTTGTATATAAGTACCCTATATCTCTTTATGTTCTAGTCCATTTATATGACATTCTATTGGTACATATATCTTCACTTTTTAATTTGATAAAATTGAAAAACAATATCCCAAACATAATAACAAAGTAATAATAATAAGAAGTTTGCATTTTATTTAATAAAAATAAATATGATTGTATACTTGTTTCACTATATATATTTGGATATATAATTGGAAGATAAATTTCAATATTAATATTTAAGTAATTGAAGCATGATGAAATTAATTTTCACATTAGATTAAGTGAGTTAATTATTGATGATTAAAATATATAATTGGAAGATAAATTTCAATATTAATGTTTAAGTAATTGAAACATGATGAGATTAATTTTCACATTAAATTAGTTGAGTTAATTAAAGTGGAATGAATAAATGTATTTTGAATGTGTTGAAATTAATTTAACTTAATTAATTACAAAAATTTATAATGATATATTTTAATGTATTTTAATATAATTTTAAAAAAAAATTAAAAAAAAAACTAAAAACCTAAATCTTAAAATTATTTACTTATTATATAAGTTTAAATTTATGAACTTAATTACAATTATAAATATCAATATCCATTTAGTACATTTAATATTATTATATAAAAAACACTTTTAAAAAAACCTTATTTTCAATCTCTTCTTAAAAGTGGCAGTCCCAAATTTCTTTTAAACTATATTTTTTTTTCTGTTAAGTTGCAATCACAAATTTGTTTTAAACTATATTTTTGTTATGGAAGTACGTATTTCTTATTCACATTAAAAAAAAAATGACAAAATAAATTTAGGAATTTTTTTAATAAAAAGTTAATAATGTAATTAAAACATCTAAATATATTGATTTGTTTATTAAAAAAAAAAAAATCAACATAAAAAATTTAATAGCTAATTTTATATTTACTGTATATTTTTAATTTTTTTATAATAAAAATTATTTAACTAGAATAAACAAATTATCCAAATTTTCCCACCTTTAACATGATTTAGCCTAAACATTTAATCTTTAATCCTTGTAATTAACTATAACTAACTACAAATTTAGCATAACATAAATCACATATTGATTTGAATGTGCTTAAATTTAATATATCAAAAGTCACATATCAATGTGGCTTTCCAATATGTAAAGGGCCAAATTATACCTTTGTTTCAGATACTTTTGCCTCTCTTCTCTTTTGTTTTTCTTTCTTATATATATATATAGTGTTTGGTTAATTTTACACTATATTTTGAATATAGTATTTGTAAAGAACATACTTAATCGAAAAATGTCATAATAGAGATTAGAATATTGACATTATAATTCAATTAGAAATATTTATACTCGACCGACCAATGTCATAATAGGGATTAGATTGTCAAATTTTTTAATCAACAAGAAAATATCCATTTGAAAGGGAAGTAAGCTAGTCTTGTAGCAAATAAACCCTTTTTCCAATAACAAATCTGGTAAGGATTTGATAGAAATTTTAAACATGAGAAGAGTTATACCATGATCCATAAGAGAAATATTTTATAAATCACACTAGAGGGGATGTCATCCTCACTCATCTCAAGGCCAGTCTTCCTTAGAGAAAAAGTTGGTTGACAATATTTTCCTTGGATTTATCCACATTCATGTAGAAATTCTCACAATTGAACAATTCATGAATTTCACCTCTTAACTAAAGGTATCCTAGATATTAACCCTATGAATTTTAAACCTTAGGGCCATTATGAAATATATATCAAACAACATTCAAACAACATACTATATGTCACCTCTTAACAACCACAACCGACTAGAACATTCAAGAAAAAAGACACTGAAATGTGACAATAAGTTTCAACCCTCTAGGACATTCTTATCATGAATAAAACAAATATGAAAATAAACTATGATAGTTGTAAACAAAAACACAAATCTACCATATATTGTTCAATCATTACAATGATAATACATTCTTGCAGAGGTTTTTATGGGATCTCCCCAAAAATCTATCCCTTCTCTATTTTTAGTGGATGTTGTTAGTGAAGGTAGGTGGTCGGAGGGTTTTGGGGAGGTTTTTTTATCAATGCGCATTTAAGATACATACACACCGATGCATACATAAACAATAAAGCACTAGTGCTTCAATGTTCAAAAGCATTTTCATATGTTATAATAAAAATAACACGCATCGAATAAAATGCACTAGTGTCGTTGAACATTACGCACCAATGCACATCTTCATCATAAGGTGCACCACTATAGGGTAAATACAAAAAATTACCAAACTGATTTTATTTGTTATAGTGCATCTCGTGCTTCCAAACTCTAAATAAATCACCAGTGCTCACCCTCCTTCCAAATATGCCATGTTTCTAGTGCTCTACAACGACTTCAATATCTCCATTGGTAGATTCCGCACATTTCCAAATTTTGAAAATTACCAAAAATTTTCATTTCCTCTCAATGGTTAAACCATGCCTCCTTGGGACATAAGAGGCAAGGTAAATTGTTTATTTCCTTCCTATTCGCATTTTCATCCAATTAAAATTTGAATTTATCTTGAAATTTGGCATTTTTTTCATTTTTTTTCCTATTCCACATGGTGCACCTGAACCTTTGGCTCACCCCGAAGCGATGAATCATGTTTTAAATTAATAGTAAGAACTTCCTCCAGCGTGTCTACTATAAATATATGCACCAATGTCATTCAAGGAAGAGAACCATGATAAATTTTAAAAACAGAGTCTTGTGTCCTTTGGAACACCCTGCAATCAACACACAATTGGTTTCTCCATGCATCAGTACATTTCACTTAATTAATAACATCTCTAACTTAAATATATACAAAATTTGATGAAGCAGTGAAACCATTTAACCAAATGCATCGGTGTTGTTTATAAATTTACTGCATAGAGGTAGATATTCACTGACTTGGCATAGAGGGGAGTCTCATTGGATGCCCCATTCCTAGTTATCTATACTTTACAACGCACCATTGAACAAAAATCCAATGCTCCAATATCATGGTAGCACCGGTGTGTTAATAGTAACACATAAAACTACTTCAATTGCAATAAACCAATTTAACCTAGCAGTTCCAATATGTCCATCAAATGCACCGGTGTTGTAAACAAATTGACACTTGGATTGATTTTTCATAATCTATCATAGCGATGTTTCTTATTCGACACATCTATACAATGTGTGGTGGTGTGAAAATAAGCATGGAGCACTGCTGCGTAAATGCCAAAATTACGCACTGTGACAGGTTTTGAAAAATAAGCATTGCAATTCGTCTTCTGTAAGGCCTCATTATCGATGTGTTAGTAAGACAACACACCTCTAGACATCATTACAGTGTTATGGTAAAACTGGTGCATTGGTGCTTTCAGTTGAACAAATTGCACTGATGATTTTACACGCCATAAATTTTAGTGTTGTGGTGCGTCTTTCTTAACAAAATGAACTACTACGGTTAAAATCATTGCACTGGAAAAAAAATGTACAATTTCACATGTCGGGGAATTTCATTGGACTCCCCATTATTGATGCTCTATACAAGTCAACGTATCGAAAAATGTAGTGCTACAATAACATGGTAGCACCAGTGTGTTAAAATTTACACATCCCAACAGTGCCTTTAGGTATACACAATGCACTAGTGTTTTCAAGAGCATGGCACCATGCCAATTATTTCACAATTTAAAGGTGTGGTGCATCTTATGGGATGCACCACTAAAATACGTGGTGGTGTGATAACAAATGTGGCTGACGGGTTTGTATTGGTAAAAACACCGCATGGCAGTGTTGTTTGTCTCATATAGAGCACTAGCGGTGGGGAGTAGGTTTTTTTTTTTGCCCATCGATTACATATTTAGATTTTTTGGCGAAAAAAAAGGAGACTCCCCATTTCTTTCTCTTGGGGCCTCTTGGACTATCGATGTTGATGCAACATGCTTATTCTTCACCGCTGAAATCATATGCATATGGGCATAGTATTATGACCTTTAAGATGACCACCTGAATCCTTTCTAAATTTCCCCCATGGTGACGTCGTCTAGATGTTGTACATTTAGTTGGAACTTTTCACTAGAATATGGTGATCTAAATATGGGAGAAATTGTAGTTTTATGTTGTTTAACTTGCATTTCTGAATGCATAAATGGATTCAACATCCTAAAAAAACCCTAAGGAACTCAGATTATATAGACTTAACCACTCAAGGGGATACTTATAATGACATGAACTAGTGTCCCTTCATTACACAAAGGGGTAACTCTAGGACATGGCAATACCGGTCAAGACTAGTCATCATAAGACTTCTCTAGTCACATTAACTAACATCTGACTTCAAATTCACTCATAGCCTATTTGGCAGCACAAATGATCTGTGTCAGGTACTGTCCAACATTCCCACATCAAGAAAACTTTTAATTTTCACTATGTTCATCAATTAATCCTTGCACATTCAAATATATCTCATCCAATCACATTTAATTGATGTTTCGAGACAACTAGGGCATAATAAGCCTCTGAGGAAATTTTTTAGCCCCCCTAGATGGCATAATTAAGGCCCAAGGTGCCAAACAAACACATGAGATGAATACTTTGTTGACATGGAAATTCCATGTAGGGGGCACAGGGGGATGGTGGGTCATGATAGTGAAGTCAAGGTTGCAACATTGAAAGTCTTGCACATATATAGGTGGTTTTAACCAGTACAGCGGGCTACAAAAAGGGTCGTTTTACTACAAAAAATTGAATATGATTCATAATTTTGACGAATAACAAACTGTTTCACAAGTCCAATGAACATCAGGGAACAAAAAATAAAATAATGAAATTTTTAGAATTAGTGAGTAATGTTCAATGGTAAGGTTGATTTTCTCTGTAACATCGGAACTCCCCATTGGAATTCAACACCATATGTAGTAGTGATTGGCTCCTTATTTAAAGTAGATGAGAACTACAAAATCTCTAGCCAATGCACAATTTCAAGCATTATTGTGGAGGTAGATATAAGAGAAGGGATAACAAATGGCATATCCATCTTGGAGTTCAAGGGGAATTGTGTTGTAAAACCAACAATTATGTAGGAGTCCCATTATGGTGTGCATGGTTCCACTCTTATAAAAATGTAGCTAGTTATATCAATCTTTGATTCACCAAAAAAATTTGAAGGAGGAAGTGTTGGGTATGTGTTATATTCTTTGCACGGAAATTTGTTTTTGCCTTCGGAAATGTGTCACCTTTTTTGCCTTTTTTTTCATGACCCCTCGATTTTCATGTCCATTAACAAAGCTACTGACTTGACGAGAACTCTGACCTCAAAATGAGAACTCTAACCCTTAAAACCCATATTTTTCCATAAAAACCATGAAAATCAACCCCCAAATCAAAAAGTGGTGCCACTGGTAGCACCATTTTTCTATCATGGATTAAAATTACAACTTTTTTCAAGCATGACCTTAAAAAATCGTATAGACGATAAAAAAAACCTTAAAACCATTACCTAAATCAAAAAATGGTACTACCTAAAACAATTTTTTTTCTAAACATTAATATTATAGATATTTACGACCCAATTGAAATTTTAGCCTTGACAACAAATCCCTATGCAAATAAACAACTCAAAACTGGACCCGAAATGGTCAGTTGAAAATTTATTTACAAACTTTTTTTTTTAATTTACATTAAAAAATAAATAAATAGAAAGGAAAAATCTTCACAAATAATTTTTTTTAAATGAAGAAAACAACACATTTAAAAATATAGATTCAAAATTCAATTTAAAAAAAAAAGATTAAAAATAAAAGGTGAAAAAAAAACATAACTAAAAATAAATAAATAAAATTTAAAATTTTCCAAAAAAACAATAATTTAATATATATATATATATATATATTAAAAATAAATCATTAAAATTCCTTAAAAATGTATTAAATAAAATGAAAAATACAAAAAAAAATTGTTCAAAAAATATTAACAAATATTAAACTAAAACTTTAAAAATTAAACTAAAAATCCAAAATTCAAACAAAATATATCTTAAAATATATATATGATGATGATGA